>JNEK01001072.1:0-36734 GCA_000697295.1 Mucor indicus B7402 | reverse complement strand
TTTTTTTTTTTTTTTTTTTTTTTCGAATTTTCCAACAAGTTATTTTATTCTCATTTCCCATAAAAAGTTATGAGCGGTAGCGAAGAGCAGAAAGAAACCTCAGCTAGCGAGCCAATATCCAACGCGTTTGCCAATCCTACGACATTATCGAGCTTTTCTTTACCGCCTAATCTGAACGATAAATTAGTAACAAACAAACAGAAATTACAAGAACAACAAGAAAACAGTGGGCATAGATTAAGTACTAATGCTAGACCAAAGTTAGCCAACTTGACTTCCAATTGGTCAACTCAGCGCAACATTGTTGATGTAATCTCAGAAGAGAATATCATAGATATCAAGTTACCCCCATTAACAGTACACAAAATCAAAGCAACAACTATTTGGCAAGAAATCAAGTTGATTGGAACTATTGCTGTCACCATGTGTTTATTTTCTTCTGCCTATTTAACATTTCAGACAGAGCTTCCTTACATATACTCTTTATTCTTCCCTGGCTGGCTTTTTGCGTTATTTTGGTTTACTCTCGGCAGGTCCGACATCATTTACTCATTAAAACACTTTCGAAATAGTGCCATTATCATGCTCCTTGTTACAAGCTGGTCGTACAAATCCATCCTGTTGCCTCAGCTACTCGCTTGTACACTCTTTTATGTAACTGAGCGCATATCAAATGCATATCACCAGTTGGAGCTTGAGATTGTACAACAGCTGGAATTACAGCAGTCAAATGCACAAAATACAATCGATAGGATAATAGAAGAGTACATGAATAGAAGAACATTGTTTTTGTCCACTGTATCGCAAGAAATCAAAGATGCTGCGGTTATGGTGATGGCGACTTTGGAACAGTTTTCTCCATCGTCTATTTTAATGAATACACATGAACTACTAAGTGCCTGTTCCATGGCAGTACCCATAGCAAGTATCTCTGCCATAAATACCACAATCAAGGAAGCATGTCATATTGGTTCTCACTTGAGCCTAATCTCTAAAATGCTTAGACAATCAACGAGTCATCATGTTTTACCAGAAGAAGAAAGAGTAAAGTCAACTGTTCGTCAAGATTTTGATATGGGAGAATTGATCCAGAATGTGGGGGATGCCTTGGCTGGTATGTCTGCAAAACTAGGTGTTCACTTTGTAATTTATTATACCGATAATTTACTTTACTCTCCCAATGTGATTGGCGATGAAGAGGCCACTAAACATGCTTTAACAAACGTAAAACCTACATATCAAAAACAAAAATAATTCTTCTCACAACTCGCTATTTTTTTTTTCTTTTTTTAGTTGCTTCGAAATATGTTAGAGGGATGTACACCAGGTGCATGTATCGAACTAGGTTTATCAAGTATATCTATTCCCAACTCACCTAAAATTAAAGTAACATTCGAAATCATTCAAACAGCCTCACCTGCTATCCCAGTCGGCTTATCAAATGCAGTCATACCAAATGCTAATTTTACAGGCGAGCTGCTAAACTATGTAGGGGGGAAAATGAGTTTTGAAGATTTGGGAAAGAATAAAACTCGTGTGGAAGTGTCTTTCGAGCTCTATCCTGGAAGTAATAGTGATCAAAAACTGCTATTTATTGAAAAACCATCACAAATATTAGAGAAACAGTTACAGAATATACGATTTTCAAACGAGCCCACATTGGACGATCTAACGACGTTTGTTACTCACCTTAAAGGCGTGCGATTAGTATTACATGCACCCGAGAAAAGCGTTTTTGCAAAGCATCTTACGAGCTGCTTAACGAGTTGGAATACCGATATCAGTCATTTGCCAGTCTTGACATACACAGAAGAAGAGGAAGGCAATACAGCGAGCGATACTGGAACTACTGCAGGATCCGATACAGATTCAGTGAACTCACAACAGCTGAGAACACCTATGGACATTCATTCGCAAATATCTACTGGTTCCAATAGAACAATCAATAGTACACCGTCAAGTAAAAAAGTACCATCGCCGGCAATCGAAGAAGATCACATCCATTCTATCCCACCTGCATTTATTTTAATTGATGACGACATTTTGACATTGGAAAAAAAGCTACGTGAATTCCGCGATAAGTCTTCCATTCCATCTATGGTGCTACAACAACAACAGCAGCAACAACAACAACAGCAAAGAAAGCATCGCCGATCTCGATCAAGAACGGGCGCAGCCGATGCAGCCATTTTACACGGCACAGTTGCTGTTATCTTTTTCTCATCTCTATCAAATTATAAACGTGTTCGTGACACTATTCAATGGTTTTCGAGTATCCAACAACCTCCTTATTTACCACGAGTTGTCGTTGTCCCTAAACCTGCTGGTCCTCGACGATTTCTGACTGCCCTCCATACGGCCTGGAACAATGCTATCGTTGAACCTCAATTTCTCCCTATTGCAACTTCACCCTTCAGCCCTTTTGTTGGCAATTATTTCTCACCCAGCTTATCTATGGATTCTAACTCGCTTAGTTCTGCACTAGCTACACCGGGGGGTATGTTGGGAGGAGGAGCACCTATGATGACCCCTCACGAGAATGCTGCACGATTTTCACCTGGTAGAAGACAAACAAACACCGGACCTCCTGGAAGAATGGGTGTACTCAGTTCACCCAGCGGTTTACAACTTGAGCCTGAAAAAGGGAATTACTTTTTTGATCCATCGCGATCTGGCAGTACAGGAGGCAATATGCCCGCTAAATTAAATACCTCCCCACATTTAACAGCTGTAGGCGGCCCTGTTGTTTCCAGCCCCATTATCATGAAACCTACGACCAACAGCAGCACACCTGGTAGTAACAATAGTGCTAGCGTAAGTAGCAATAACTCCCATGCTAGTAATGCCTCCTCAGATATCAAGCGAAGACTTAGGTCTCAGAGTCAGTCCTACATGAATCCAACACGACGCACCCTCGTGGGTATATCACTTACATCACCTTCTTCTGATCAATTAATGACGGAGACGCACCAAGAGCAAGAACAATTGACGGGTCGCATGGCTAGTATTGTAGAAAATGATTCGTCGACCAGTACACCGACTCCAGGCGAAAGTCCTCCTGAAGTGAAGCCTGTTCCACCTACCCCTGCACCAGTAGTGTCACCGCCAACTAAGGAAATCACACAGACGGATCAGCAACCGCCAGTAAAACCGAAAGCCAAGTTGAATTTCAAGATCAGTAATCGTAAACGTAAAGAAAAAACCAATACGTCAAGTAAACCAAGCCCTCCTATTACTGTATTAATTGTTGAAGGTAAAAAGAAAAAAAGAGTATTCTCCTTTATGGAAAAAGCTTAAAAGTAATTATAGATAATATGATTAATCAAGCTATTTTGTCAACATGGATGAAGAAACATAATATCAAGTTTTCTGTAGCATCTGATGGTAAGGAGGCTGTAGAAAAGTGGAAAGGAGGTGGTTTCCATCTCATTTTGGTAAGGACCTTTTTTAATTGAAAACTTTAATTTTAACTTTAAAAAAAAAAAAGATGGATATTCAATTACCTGTCATGGATGGTATTGAAGCGACGAAAACAATTCGTGCTGTTGAAAAGGAGAGACAAATTGGTGTATTGCCTTCTAATGTAGAAGGATCGTCAGACGAGCAACGAAAGGAGAAAGAAATGAAAAACTCACCATCGCCTTCAACATCAAGTAGTTCGAGCGCGAATGTGTCGACATTTCAGTCCCCTGTCATTATTGTTGCTTTGACCGCTTCATCGCTCGAATCCGATAGACAGGCTGCCTTGGCTGCTGGTTGCAACGACTTCTTGACGAAACCTGTGAGTTTAGAATGGCTAGAAAAGAAGATTATGGAATGGGGTTGTATGCAAGCACTGATTGATTTCGAGGGTTGGCGGAAATGGAAACGTACTGCAGATGGAACTTCTAAGAAAGAAAAACCCAGGGCATTGAACAATGGCGTGAGTGAAGAAACGACGAAAGAAATGAATGAGGCTAAAGCAAGAGAAAGAGAGGCGCTGGAGTTGCGTACTAAAGCCATGCTGAAAAATGAATCCAGGTCTATTGTTTTGGTTGGCATCAATAAGCGCAGGACGTCTATGGCTGTATTTGACGACCGATCGATTCCAAACTCAGGATCAAACACACCTACTGCTTCTGGTAGTCAGACCATACCCAAATCTGCTTCACCTACTCGAACCACATTTCATCATTCCTCTCGATTACGTAAACGTGCCTCTGATCCTGATTTACATAACCTTGAATTAAGTATACCTGAACAAGTGGCAGCTAGAGAAAAACGCTTACTTTTAGAAGAACAACGTTTGCTTGAGAGCAGTAGTAGTGAAGAAGAGAATAGCTTGTAAATAGTTAAAAAAAAAAAAAAGTAATAAAATTTGATTGGTACATATGAGGTAATGTAAGGATATTGCATTAGGAGTCGTTGTTGTTGTAGCACTTTTAATTTAAAATGATCTTGGGACAATAAACATTAAGGGGCAAAAAAAAATAATAAAGGATTGTTTTTCACACACACAACCTTCAAATAACCATGTTGCTTGTGGTTTCAGCAAGGCTTGTAATTTTAGTCATTTCATTGTACCACTCCCTCACTTTTTATCAGGCCATAATCCAAATAAAGACCGTGATAAACAAATAATAATACTCAAAAAAGTCTCTGTCCACATACTCCCTTTTCTTAAAATGCCTAGTGTTCATCATCTAAAGTCAAAACTTAAGGAGATCAAATAAAATAACAACAACGTATGCATCTACTCACTCTTTTCCTTTTTTTTTTTCTTCTTCTTAATTGTAGAATAATGTTTAAAACTTCTGCTAATAATAAACACTTATCACAGCAAAGAGCAGTGCTAAAGCCCATTAAAAGTACATCACTCTATGAGGAAGAAGAGGAAGAAGATGCTGAAGACCAAGAGTCTTTTTTAGATGATGATAGCAGCTTCTCTAGTAACAATAATGGAGCAGCACTAACAAGTGATACGAGAAACGACACTATGTTATTAGCTCAGTTTCTTGCAACTACAGGACCACCAGAAGAGTACGGAAAGACAGACGATTCAAAGAAAAAACAACAATTTAACAGAGCGTCGCGTTTACTCAAACGATTGCGCAAGAAGCCAACAATGACAGCATTACGTAATGAGCCAGTACCCGAAACAACAAACAATGAAAGAAGAACTCATATTCCACTATCGACATATGAGACCATCAAGGAAGACACCAATCAACAACGTGCAACAGTTTCTAAAGATAACAATGATAAGGGCAACTTTAGAGTGTCCACTTCTTCGTCTTACAAAGTGAATAAACAGCAATCTTCTGCATCACGAGATTCGGGCGTTTACAGTGAAACCAATTCTGAGCAGGAGTCTTGTCTTTCGTCCCTTTCAGGCAACTATGAGGCCGTCCCACCACTGCCTCCATTTACAAGCATGCTGAGTGACATACAGTTCCCTCATCCTCCAAAGCCAAGCCAACCTCGAAGACCTTTACCGCCCTCCATAGCAGCCATCATGAACACCAATGACAACGTCCGTGCTGTTCCTGAAGCAGCTTTAAAGCGTCGCTCAGTCCGACTTCGCCATGTCCAAGTTCAAACCACCGAAACACCCTCTAACAACTTTTTGAGAGAGCAACCTATGGCGGAAGATAAACAAGCTTGTCCTCATTGTCGTCAGATCATTACAGCAAGTAGCGATAAAAGTAGAAGAACATCGTGCCCTCCTGCTTTGGCTTCTGGGTTACCACTGTTACCTGCAAACGATCTTGAAGATTCAAAAGTGTTACTTGCTATGATTATGAAGCTAAAGTCACAGCTGGAAGAAGAAAAGATGTGTCGACTGAAGCTGGAGAGAGCCATGCAGCAGCAAAAGAGATCGGATGAACGAAGGGAGTTATTGGCAAGAGAAAAAGACAAATGGGCCGATAATTGTGTTTGGTTAGATGATCGACTTGCTTTCCTACCAGAATGAAAGAGCTTTCTCAGTTATATTTATGTACTATTATAATTCTTTTTAACTAATAATCAATCAATAATAAGGTTTTTTTTTTTTTAAAAAAAAAATGCAAATGAGTTTATTCATTATATGATGTCAGCCTGAGGATAAAGTGTAGATATGACATGCGCTTTTTTGTAGTATTCTGCTTTAATAACAATTTGATTCAATTGAGCACCTTTTATTCGAAAAACGATTGTATTTTTCGATGAGTACCGATTGTACACGTACGTTTTTTGGGATGGAGGAAGCAACTCAAAAGGGCATTTGGTTTTCTTTTGTGTTTGATAATAGACACACTTGTCGTTTATTTCAATTTCCAAATAGATATATGTGTACTGTTTTGCATCCAGATTAAGAATCACTGTCGATACAGAGTTTCCAATGAACAAGGTAACATTACTATTGGCATCTTTTTCAAATATACACCCTGAGAACCTCACCATTTTAAGACTAAGATCTTGTGCCATGGCTTGCAACAAGTCACCTGTAACGCGTAAGTGTTCAATGGAGATATATTGTAAATTGTCTTTAGTCGAAAGCAATCTCGATGTGTTTTGAAGCCTTGCTGCTTTTGATAAATTTGAGATGTACTCCATGTTAGGAATATCCCGCTGCCAATCTTCAGTAAGTAGAGGGCCAGCAGCAAATGAGTCTGAGCTGTTTGTTATGAAAAAATGATGTAAATGAGTACATTGTTTGACCATGTATGAAAATATACGAAACACATCTGTTGGGTTAATTGGAACAAGATGCCATTTTATCATTTGAAAAGCGTTTACCATCCATTTCTCTTTGAAACGACCCATATCAGGGTCCAAATAATCCATAATATCAATATTTTCCTCAGCAGAATACCAGTCAGGATCTTGGAATACAATTTTCAGTTGCATGTGCCTATTGTGTTCAACACGTATGCACGTATTTGGTTTTCTGTGTGTTCCATTCAACACCATCTTCATCTCGAGGAACAATGGTCTTTTGTTCATAATTTTGTTAGCAATAGTACATATAGCACCAATACAACCAGGAATAGCTTCCCTTGTTAAACCTGTGCCTCTGCTAAACAAGTCTTTTCCTGTGCTAAAATTGAGGTTCTCTATTGAGCCAAGGTGTGTTGCAAATTGATCAACTAGTGTTGAAGGACAACTTGTAACCCAATCTGTTAAAAACTCATCAGTAATTTCAAGCCAGAACGTATTCAATTGATGAGCAGGTATATGTTGAATGATATATTGGATATAAGGCAAGAAAAGATGTGTTATGTACAAGCCAAAGTGAGATAAGTGATCAGGAAAATAATTGACATTTTCGAGAAATAAAGCCAAAGTGTCACCTCTATCGTTTCGATCATGTAAATGAAAACTTTGCAAGTGATTACCGGAAGATTTTAGTATAGCTGGTAAGCTTGAATCGCCTATTTCAGAAGAAGAAGTAGGCTTATGTACTTTTAAATGTGTAAGACGTGTGAATTGAGATAGATAGGATAAAATATCTTTGTTCCCACAGCTTTTGAAAAGGCTTGGTTGAAGATTAAAAAGCTGTAAATGAGTGATGGTGTCCTTGAGTCTTGCCATATTGTTATAATACAGTCGCACAATATTTCGATTATAACTTAAAACGGTATTCAAATTTATATTAAGTTGCTGAAGATAGCCTATATAGCTTCTATCAATGTCCATTAAGCTTTCCAAGTACCATTGGTCTTTTTCTGGATCAGTCAAGCAAATAATTTTTAAATATGGCAAATGAGAAAATATCTGGTGAAAGTTTCGCTTCGTTGTGACAATACGACTTCGTCTATAAGTTCGTTTAAATGTTATTTTTCTCGCCCAGCGACTAATGTTATTGTCAGGATGTTGCGTAAGGATCTTTGACAATTGTCCAATCTGATAATGAGTTAAAACAATATCTTGATAATAAACTTGTGCTGCATAATAGCTCCACTTTTTACAAACGCATAAACATTCTTTTAATGCTGACTTATCCAACATCTGGAATATATTTAGATATATTTCCATTGGCAAATCTGGCTTGGACATGGTTGAATCATTAAAGCAAATGAGTATAAAAAAAAAACATTTTGACTATTTCTTATAGATATATTCACATAAAAAAAAAAAAATATGATCACGTGCATTGATGTTCTGACTTTTTATGTGATTAACAACACCTATTGCTCAGTGATATATACAATATAATTAAATAAATAAATATATATATATATATATATTCCTATGATATATTCAAGAATAGATCTGGCCACGAGCATCGCTTTGCTGCTTTTCCGTCAGTGCTTGTATTGTCCTTGGATAGACTCAAACCAAATATCGCTCTACTATATTTACAATTACTTGTTATCCGGTTTTGATGTCCAATCGAGAAGTTGGTTGAGCTTCTGTGGCCATGGCTGGTCTTTTTATAGTTTTATATTATGGCTTTAAAAAGCCAAAGATTATCTTGTCAAGAGTGAGAAGGGAGCGAAAAAAGATACTTGTGTCAAACCCCATCATATCTCAGGTCTTTCTTTGAAGGAGAGGGGAACCATGATCCACGTAACTATCCAGTTAATTTATTTGATGTCTTTATAACCATATGGGGCTTCTTTAACACTAATAGTTTTTCGTTAGAACTACCATTAGAAAAACTTTGTTATTTTAAAGTGAACAGTCTTGCTAGTAGAACACGTGTTTCCCTCATCTCAATTTGAGGAGATGGTAGTCTGTGTAATCCTAGTCAACTTGTCACATACAGTCCTCTATCAACCAATTTAACGTGCATGACCTGAACTTCGGCGCCGGTGTAATACTGTTGACCGATGTTTATATTGTTTGATGTTAAATAAATGATTTTTAATGGGGTTTGAGATAGCACGAGTCTTCTAGTAATGAGGAATATTACGCGCCCTGCAGCAGTGCGCTGTTTTTTGAGCTTCATACCTTTGCTGTTGGCAAAAACTTCTAATACAGACAATCATGCCACTTATTTTATTATTACTATAATTGTTTAAGAGCATAAAGAAAGAGAATAAAACAGTTTCTCCTTTATCAAGGCGTCAAAGAGCAAACTGACTACATTAAGCCAACTAATCACTTTATTTTATATATTATAAATATCTCTTTTTCTACTGCTGAGAACTTTTCCTTCTTTTACTTAATATCGCGCATTCCAGAATGTACGACGTTTGTTGGCGTCCATTGAGCTATTGAATGAGATAGTAGCTCAACTCTTATTTACATAGTTATAGCTAAATAATTTTTTTTTTTTGGCTCCTATGCGCTATTCCAATACATAAGCTTATATATGAAGGAGACTACCACCATAACTGCTACAAAATATGTTGAAGGATATAGATGGCTTAACTGAAAATGGTGAAGAGGAAGTTAATATTTCAATTCAGCAAAAATTTCAACTGGGCAAAGCCTAACTAGAAGGTCAAAGCTTCAACCATCAAATTATACACAACAATAGATGTAGACACTTTTTAGTAATCGACTGTGCTCCAAAAAAATAGTAAGGTGCTTTTACTTCGAGCTCTCTAAGCTATTATTATTCCAGGTATAATATTCTAAAATAAGTCCTGGCTAGTCTTTTTCTGCTTGTAAATGGATCCAAATAATAATGATAATAATATTATTATTATTATAGTAGAAGAAGGAAAAGCTTAGCGAAGAAGAGAAATCAAACCTGGTTGCAGGGAAGGGGGAAACATGGCAAAATCCCACAAAAACTCCGACATTACACGCACCACACAAAACCATAAAAGATGAGGAGTAAGAGAATTGAACTCTTGACCTTCAGATTTGGAATCTGACGCTCTACCAATTAAGCTAACCCCCCAACTATGACGTCAAAAAATTTAATTTAATTATAGCATGTATACATCACGTGATCTAAAATCACGTGATCGCTAATTTTGCACTTTTCTGCATTATTTACTGGTCTTAAAAAGGAAAAGGAGAAAGATTACTGTTCTTAAGTGTTAGAAATACTGTATTCAGGCTTTAGACTTTACCACTCGTGGATAGTAGATAATCTGTGAAATTTTTATAACAATTAATCGTTATTCTCGACTGCTGTCATGACTAAGAGTGATGAATTTTTCTTTAAATTATGATAAGCTAGTTATTTTAAAGCATTTATAACAGTTTAAAGTAAATTCAGATGAAGATATCACTAAAAAGCGACCACAAAAGAGTATAAGCAAAGACAAATCAACACTTCATCAAAGGTTATTGTTTTTTGTAAAAGGACGTACAATTTATAGATTAAATAAAAATAGAAAAGTCTAAAGAAATCCTGAGCGTTTTCCTGCCGCCACCATGGCTATGACATATAGCATCATACCAAGTACAATCCAAAAGAAATATGCCAAGTCATTATGGTCCTGTCCTGGGACTTTAACGTTCATACCAAATAAACCACCCACCAAATTCTAAATAACAGTTAAAACATAATCAAGCTACTGCAAATATAAAAGTCTTACCAGTGGTACTACAATTGTAGCGAAAAACGTTAATCTATTAATAACTTCATTTGTCGTATTACCTGCTTGAGACAATTCAATTGTAATTTGGCCCAAGTAGTTTCTGTGTGCTCTACCAAGAATAAGATCATAATGGTTCACATTTTGCAACATAGTGATAATGTGGTCTTGAATATCACCGAGATAAAGAGTGACTTCGTGGTGTACTTTAACTTCTTGCTCAGGCATGCTGTTTAATGCAGTTGCTGAATGTGACTCTCTTAATAAGTTGTTGTATTTTAGTTCTTTCGCTTTATCTTCGTATCGTTTGATAAGACTGCGAACGACATCTGCCTTTGGACCCAGTAAACGCAATAGTTGCATTACTGTTTTTCTGCAACTACCAATACGTCTCAACATGTCGTTTTGTTCTGAGCCGTTTAGTACTAGCACAAGGTCATCTATTGAATCTACTTCTAATTCTGTATGTTGAATAAGTGGTGCAAAGCTATCAGTAATATTATCAATTAAAGCGTAATTAATCCATTCTGGTGTCACTCGAATAAAGTCGTTTAATTGATGAATACGGCGGCGTACGTTATGAGGATGAGGTAGTTCTTGAAAATGAAACTACGACATAATGAGACATTGTTTTGTCCGTTTAAGCTAACTTACTGTTAAAACACCATCTTTGAAGACGATAATGTAAAAACTGATTGCTTCTAAATAATCAGGGCTGTTGTAATCATGATTGAAACTTCTGAAACTAATGAACATGTAATTTTGGAAGATTTCACACTTTTCTCTTGATTCTTGAGCTTGAATATCTTCCGTTGTCAAAGGGTGAATTTTGAATATCTGTCAAAGCGTAAATATATATTTTTTTTTTATTCCGCCGTCTAAAAATACGTTGATTGCGTTACCTGACTGATTACTCTCATTTCATCGTCTGTGGGAGCATAAATGTCAATCCACCAACTTGTTGTATCAGTTAATAGCTCTGAGACATTCTTCTCTGAGCCCTGTGTTCTAGTCTTAAGTAACTGTCTAAAGTTTTTGCCTTTGATAGAGCCTAGTTCAGCAGAATAAAAGCAATATCTATCAATTTTTTGATCTTGATTTATATCATCTGGGTCCTGTTTGCATTATAAAATAAGTATATGCATATATTCACATACAAAAAAAGAGAAAATAGTTACAACTACATTGCCACCATACATGCTAAAACGTCGAGAGCCTCTTGAAGTCTTTTCTCCGGAATCTAACAAGTCGTCCAGTTTAGCTGTTAATTGTCTTTCATGTCTATAATCTGGATCTATAGATTCTTCTTTATGGTTTTCAAGAAATTCTTTTAAAATGTAAGCATCAATAGTTGAGTTTCCATTTTGGTTTTGGTAAGGGTAACAGACTTCCACTTCTTTTGTAGTTTTAGACGTTGACTCAGTTGGTGAGGCTAAGGGTGGCGATGTTGAAGAAGTTGAGTCTTCTTCTATTTGGAGAATCACTTGGTGGGGATTGCAAGGGTAGCGTTTTTCATCAGAGTTGTTATCCTCCATTTTGGTCGAATTGAAAAGAAAAAAGATGCTCTAAATAAATTATTCTTCCTTTTTAAAATGTCAACATGTAAGAAACAAAACAAGGAACAAATAGAAATACTTGACGAAAAAAAAAAATATATATAGATAAATCCGGAGTTATTAGACTAATAGTTACACAAAGTGGAAGCACGTTTTCATTTAAATTGTCACAGTGAGCTTTATTAGAAATCGAAGCAGTAACGGCGCTCATATGCACTTTGTACCCAAAACAAATAAAGCTGCTATTGTCTAAATATAAAGTCCTTTTTGGAGCTTTTCATTTTGGTCTTAGCTGGAAGAATAGGAAGAAATCTGCTGTGACTATGATTTTTCCTTAAATGAAGACATGGAAACAAACAGAAAAGATACGGTAATTATGCTCGCTTCTTTAGTCACTAGAGGATGGTCTTCTGAAAATTTAATAAACAACCAATAACGAAAATTAACAAAACTTATTAAGAGACAAGATGAGCCGACGTTTTCATTTTAACTCTAAAACAACAAGACTACCGTTTATCCAGGGCAAGTCAACAAACTAGGTAGAATAATACCACTGATCTCAAAAAGTATCTATGCTTAGAACAATAAAAATGAGGACGAAGATTCATTACTTGGGTGATATTAAATATTTAAATCACTGCATCCTTCTTTAGCAGGTAGATATTGTACATTATTCTTACTATTTCTTTCTATTGATTACCTTTAATTTGATCCATTCTTTACATACAAAACTTGAACCAATGCACCGTCGCAGCGTAGATACATGGTCTATCTATTACTACTACTTATCTAAAGAACTATGCTGTGACTATGTTTTTCTCACAAACCAAAAAGCGATAATTTTTTTTTGAATAAGACTAGCAGCATTTCTCTAGCAATGAGACAAGAAAGAATGGTTTCACTTACTGTAATAACTGCTCTTGCTTCATTAGTCACTGGGTACTTGATTGGCAAGCATTCCTCTAACAATGTAAAGAACAACCAAACAAAACGCGAAGTTATAAACTCATTAGTTTAATTTAGTCGATCCCTACCGTTAAACATGAGCCTGTCAAAAAACAACAAGAAGAATCAGAGGAAGAAGAAAGCGAGGAAGAGCTAGATAACCTTCCTGATGAGAAAATTGATGCAGATAAATACGATAACTTCAAATTGGTAATTCTCGTAATTTATGCAGCTTTTGAGCGAACTTAACTCGTTTTATAAAAAGACGCTCGTAGTCCGCACAGATCTCGGAATGACAAAAGGAAAAATAGCAGCACAGGTAAAGGATACAAAATATATTGAGGAAGACATTATGTTGATGCTGGTTATAGTGTGGTCATGCAACTTTAGCTTGTTACAAAGCCGCCAAAATTGTGAACCCCAAGGTAAGAAAATAAAAGGGGAATATCTGCAAATATTAAAACAAAAAAATGTTTCAAGTTGTTAAAAGCATGGGAAATATCAGGTCAAGCAAAGGTGGCGTTGAAATGTGATAGTGAGGAGAGTTTGTAAGTCATGGGCGTTCTATATGTGTTTGATACTCATAAACTACCTTAGATTAGAATTGCAAGCCATTGCCCTTAGTCTCGGATTACCAGCCCAAAGTATCAAAGATGCTGGCCGTACACAAATTGCCCCTGGTTCACGTACTGTTCTTGGTGTTGGTCCAGGTTAGTAGTTCTCTATGAGATTTGTGTCGTGTTTTTTGGTTATCTAACAAAATGTCTTAGGTCCCGCTGAGTTAATTGATAAGGTTACTGGACATTTGAAACTTCTTTAAATGACAGCGGAGATGATCTAATAGGAGAAGAAGAGAATCCGTTCCTTTTCAATAAATAACATACAGGAAGAAGAAACATTTCTGCTTTTGTAACACAAGTCCATACAAATTTTGATTGTTTTTTTTTTCTATTTTTTTCCCTTTTTTTTTCCCTTTTAAAAAAAAAAAAAAAAAAAAAAATGAAGACAGAGGAAGCATATGTAACTCTAGTTGCAACAGACTCATATGCAGCAGGAGCACTTGTGTTGTGTCATAAGCTTCGAGAATTAGGATCAAAGAAGGATGTTGTCTGTCTTGTTACACCCAATATTTCCACACAAGTGATAGATATATTGTCAAAGATCTGTATCGTTAAATCTGTCGATATCCTAAAGTCAAAAAATATTGATAACCTTCAGTTACTTGGACGTCCTGAATTGGACATTACATTCACAAAAATACAATTATGGACCTTAACAAATTATAAAAAATTGGTCTTTTTAGATGCTGATACATACCCTACAAGAAATATTGATAGCCTTTTTAACTGGCCTTCTTTATCCGCTGCCCCTGACGCCGGTTGGCCAGATTGCTTCAACTCTGGCGTATTTGTAACTGAGCCTTCTGAAAAAGTATTTAAGGAATTGTTAGACCTTGCTTCCGAAAAAGGATCCTTTGATGGTAAGTTTAAGGCGGGAAAAACCAGCAGCGCGGTCTGATCCCTTTTGTTTTCATTTAGGCGGAGATCAAGGACTTTTAAATACTTATTTCTCTTCATGGTCAATGTCACCCTCTCATAGATTACCTTTTACTTTTAATACCACTCCAACTGCTCAATATGGGTAAAGATAAAATCTTTTGGGGCTATCGGGAAATCCCTAATTTTTTTTTTTTTTGTATGACCCTAATAGTTATGCTCCAGCTCACAACGAATATGGCCAACATATTTCTGTCATTCATTTCATTGGCCCGAATAAACCTTGGAGATATCAAAGATTCGCGGACGGTAAGATATTACCTATGGGTAATGATTGGGATGGTATTAATCAAATGATACAATCTTGGTGGGATACTTGGGATACATATTATGGTCGCGTAAGTATAGTAGAATGTTTAAGGGTTTCTTTTCTTTCCGACTTAAGCTATTGATAGACATCGCCTTATCATTTACTTTCGGGTGAATTCAATAAATTTGATGATGGATTCCAAACTCGTCCTATTGTACAGTTTGATGAAGCAGTTGACAATGCTTGGAAAGACCAAGATATTCATTGGGATGATGACCGAAGACATATCGAACCGATGCCACCAATGCCTTCAATCTCTATAGGCCAGCCAGAATGGCTGAAACAAGAAATCGAAAGACAAAAACAAGAAGAGGTACGAAAAAAAAAAAAAAAATTAAAGTTTTGGATGATTAAAGGATGACTTATCGCGATTCAATTTCCAGATAAAACGCGATCAAGAACGTAGAGAACAAGAAGAGCGCGAGCGTGTAAGGCAAGAAAAAGAACGTCAAGAACAAGAAGAAAAACGTCGGGCAGAAAAGCAAGAGCGCCAACATCAACAGCAAGAGCAACATGAATACCAACAACATCATACTCAAACACATCAAGAACAGCATCACCATGAAGAGCATTATCAACAAGAAGAACACCATCATTATGGAGAGCCTCATCATCATGAAGAGCCTCATCATCATGAAGAGGCTACTTATACATTTATTGAATGGGATCCTGCTTGGCAAGAACCTCCAAAGACAGGTATGGGTGCTAATATTCCAGATTTATCTCATTACTCAAATGCTTGGGACCAACCTCAGCAAACACAGAACCCCTGGGTTCCTCCTGTCCATCAGCCCGAGCCTGAAATTATGAAAAAGCCAGAATACGCACATTACAACAGTGAGGACTATGCCCCGGATGCTTATTATGCTCCCATTCACCATGAATTCAACCCTCCTCCAGTAGAGCAGCACCAAGAACCATATCATGAAGAAAGCTGTCAACATCATGAAGAGAGCCATTATCACCACGAGGAGCACCACCATGAATACCACCCACCCGCATTTCCTTGGGAAGAAAAAGAAAACCATTTCCCCCCTCCTTCTCGTATCTGGATGGATGAGTTCCCTCAGGGTTATCAGGAACAATCTGGTAAGCATTTTTCATTTTGAAGGTAGTACAATATTTTGATTGGAATTGATAAACTTAATATAGAACCCCAACACGAAAATCAACACCACCATGAAGAGCACCATCATCATGAAGAGCACCATTATCATGAAGAGCACCATCATCATGAAGAGCACCATCATCATGAAGAGCATCATCATCATGAAGAGCATCATCATCACTATGAAGAGCATCATCACCATGAGCCTCACCATGAACAGCAGCATCATGAAGAGCATTATCATGAACCTCACCATGACCAGCACCACCATAATGAATCTCACCATGAGGAATATCATCACGAAGGACAGCACCATGAGGAACACACACATGAGGAGCGTCACCACGAGGAACAAAATAATGGCAGTCATCATGAAGAACACCGTCAAAAACCGCAAGAGCAACATGAACTTCATGACGAAATTCAAGAACACACTAATAGCCAGACGATTGAAATTCAGCAACTTGAACCTACTCAAATTGAACAGTAAGTATTCTTTATTGTTATATTTTGTGTGTGAAAAAAAAGGGTAGATCATATATCATCTCTTTGCGTGTCTGTGCGTGTGTAAAATGAGGAAAGATTTGTTTGTTGACTCTATTATATTTTTTCTCACATCATAGTCATGAACCCGAACTTGAAACTTCTCCAGTAACTTGGGAAGAGCCGAAATCTGCCGTGTTTGCTATTGATGAAGCAATCAGCCCTTCTGCTCAAAATAAATTAGATGAGTTTATCGCATCTTTAGCTTCTGACGACGAAGATTTCAGTGATCGTGATTTGATTCCTATCAACTTTAAGCCAACAAGCCGTTTGTCCGGTATGTATACGCCTTCCCCTGGAAATAGTCGTTCCGGCAGTCGAGCAAACAGCCGCAGTGGAAGTCGACGACCCAGTGTTTCATCCAGCAGACGCAACTCATTTATTGTAAAAACCTCCCCTCCACCTATTGTTTCTCCTATCATAGCTACATCCATCATCACAGTCAATCAAAAACTGCCATTCGAAGTCCCTCAAAATGTCACACAATCTCACAAATTATACGGTGGCACCTCTTCTTCTACGTTCAGTCACAAGACTCCTTACACATCAGCCGCTGTCACACCTGCTTTGGGTCCTTCCTACAACGACTATTTTACCGATTACACACAGGATGACGACGACACCGACAGCTTAAAATCCGACTTTTTATATGACGGCTATTCTTTAAGCGATGCCTTCGTCAAACCAAACGCATGGGATCCTTTAGCTGCTCTCAACCAGCTCAAAGCACACAGTGAAAGCATGGTGCTTCGTCAATCACTCCAAGAAGCCCTTGTGAAAACAGCCGCCGAACAAAAGCAACAGGACGATGATGTGGATGAAGTCCCTTCACCCCTTCCTCCTCCTGTCCTTCCTTCAAAGAAGAGCAGTAAGTTTCATTTCAAGTCCAGTTGGGACGATGAAGAATACGATGTTCCTAGCGCCCTCATTTCAAATGAATCTTCTCCTCGCACACCACTCGTTCGCAGCATGTCTTCGTCGGATTTGTCAAAGGAAATTGAGTTGGAAAAAGAGCGTTATCGTCAGCAGCGCGCATCGTTGATGTTGTCACAGCCCCAAGCAGCAGTTGCTTCTGTCTTGGAAGCCGAGCTTGATTTGTCCCGTGGCACTTTATTTAAGAGACGCTATTACGAGGAAGAACAAAATGATATACATCAAGCAGTCAAAGATATCGAAGTAGAAGAAACAGTACAAGTCGAGCCTGAAAATGTGGTGGCACAAGATCAGTTTTTTATTGCGTATTATGATCCTGCTGTCATTGAAGAGTCCAAGAAAAGACTAGAAGCCCTTTTGAGTGGTTCTGGTGAAGAAATAAAGGAAGGACAAGATGTGATACCTTTTAAGGCAGCTGTTGTGGAAGAAATGCCATCATCCAAAGCAGATGAGAAAGACGATAGTGAAAAGAAAGAAATTGAGGCGGTGGTGGAGGACGAAGGTGGTTCAAAATCTGATGAAAATAAGCAAGCGCTCAAGAAAGAAGAGGATGTTCGAAATAGCTCAGAGGCATTTGTTGAAAGCAATGGAAAAAATACGAATGAATTGAGCATCAAGTCTATCGAGGAAAAGTCCAAGGCAGCCAAGGAAGAAACTAAGTCAGTTAAGGAAGAACCCGAGCCTGTCAAAGAGGAGACTAAATCACTCAAAGAGGAACCTGAGCCAGCCAAGCAAGAACCCGAGTCAGTCAAGGAAGAAATCAATTCATTCAAAGAGGAATCCAAGCCTGTTAAAGAGGAACCCAAGCCTGTCAAGGAAGAAATCAAGCCTATCAAGAAAGAACCTAAGTCAGCCAAGGAAGAACTTGAGTCAGCCAAGGAAGAAATCAAGTCAGTCAAGGAGGAACCTAAGCCTGTCAAGGAAGAGATCAAGTCGATCGAGACAGATCGAAGCATACTCAAAAAGAAGAAGGTGTCTGAACCTGTTAAAAAGGAAATACATGAAAAGCTGACTAGTGATAATTTGGCTGTTGTTGAACCTCTCAGAAAGACCATCAAAGACGTATTATTTGAACAACCTACTATTCGTGGTAAGGAGGAAGTTGTTACTCTCGATAAGAAACGCGTGATCAGCAAAAAGGAATTAGAAGACCCTATGCCTTTACCCATCGATAATTTTGTCACTGCAACATCAAGTGATGAACACCCACAATTGTTTCAGTATGGAACAGCTAGAGAACCTCAACCTTTCAGCTTAATGTTCAATTTCAGGGAGTATCAATCCAACTTTGGTTTTAACGAACACCACAAGCTTAAAATCTATAACCCTGAACTTATGAAAAGCGATGAAGATCATTTAACATTATTCAATCCAGAAATTTCTGTATTGCCTGAGGATCCTATTCGTAAAAGACAGCGTATTGAAAGAGAGCGAATTGAAGCTGAAGAAAGAAAGATCAAGGAGGCTAAAGAAGCTGAAGAGCGAAGAGTAAGAGAGGCTAAAGAAGCTGAAGAAAGAAAGATCAGGGAAGCTAAAGAAGCTGAAGAAAGAAGAATAAGAGAGGCTAAGGAAGCTCAAGAAAGAAAAATCAAAGAAGAAGAGAAAAAGAAGAAGCTCGCCTTAGTAAAGAAAGATGAAACCAGTACTAATACGGAAGAAGAAAATACAAACAAAAGTGTAAAAGTAGAATTAGAAAAAATGAATGATGTTTTGTCCAACACAAAAGCAACCACTACTCCTGAAGATACCAAAAGTAACTAATCCATTTGTAATTGCTTGAAACTCTTGTAAAATGCTAGCCATTTTCCTTTTATATTTTCTTTGCTTTTGAATCTCTATACAATTTAATGTTTATATCACAATAAAAAAAAAAAAAAAAACTTATATCTACCCTTTTTGTCAAATCGAAATACAAAGTTTAACTAATAATTTTCTTTGTCTAGTTGAATGCAGTCCTTCTACCGCAGCAGACGCTGAAATAATAAATGCAAATTTTTCGTTGTCAGTCCCTCAACCGCAGCAGATGTTATAAATGATGTCCTTGAGCTATAAAACTTTTCTTTTTTTTTTTTTTCAATAATTCCTTCGAACATGACTATTATATTAAGAAGCTATCGTGTACAGCCTTCAAATTCCACCAATGAAGTGAGGAAACAACAGCTCGAGGGCTTGGATAAAAACAATTACTTATACACGACAATTTTTTTTGGCTATTCCAAACCGACGGTTCCTTATGAAGAGATCATCGAGAAAATTAAGCACGATTTATCTATCTTACAAAACGGGTTTCCTATGATTGCTGGACACATCCAATATGATTACGAATTAAATGATGCTCAGCTTATATGCGACGGTGGTGGTGTTGTTGTCATTGAGGCTGAAAACAATACCATTCGTATGGACGATCTTGCTATTCAAAACAATCCTCGCGATATGAAAGCAACGCATGTTGTCTCGAGCTTTTTCACACCAGACATCAAAGCACTTAAAGAAAAGTTCAACGTACAACATTTTCCCTTGGTTGTCCAAGTGACAAAGTTAAAGTGTGGTTCGATTGTCTTGACTACATCAAATTCACATATGCTTATGGACGGTACAACCTTCGAGTTGGTACAGAAAGCATGGAAGCAAATTTCTAGAGGAGAGCTAGACAACATAGCTACACCTGATGAAGACAAAAAGTTGGATTATGCACACATTGAACTTGAAAGCGAAAAGCCTAAAGGATGGATGGAAATACCAAAACAATTCTTATTTCAAGAGCCGTCAGTAGAATCACAACCCACGCCTTCTTGTAGATTTCATTTCTCAAAAGAAAAGATTGACGAGTTAAAAGAAGAGTTGAATGCATTGCTTAAGCAAGATGGAAAATATGTAACGACAAACGAAATCATAAGCACTATCCTTTGGAAAGCAGTGGTCAAACATCGAAGACTAGCCAAGAATCAAGAAACTACGTTCGTCAGGCCTACAAATTTCAGAGGTTTATTGAAGCCTATGCTTTCAGAGAATTCCGTTGGTAATTTGGCACTTATGAATGGTGTTACTTTGACTGTGGATCAAGTTCTTTCCTTTGATATTTTAGAAATCATTAAAGAAATTCAAGCACAAAAAGAAGCCTACAACAAAGAAATGATATTACAAAATCTTAAGTACTTTACAGAATTGCCTTCTGATAAATGTCTAATTATGGATATGGCGGGAATGGGACAGAACGATGTATTTATTAACGCCTGGAGTAAATTCAAGTCTTTAACTTCATTTGATATTGGATTTGGCAATAATATCTTTGTATGTAATCCACCCCTATTCGATGGCGCAATCATTATATATCCCGCATGTCATCACCAAGTTGAAGGCTTTGTAGCTCATGCTTCTTTATCTGAAAATGTATTACAAGAAATGTTAAATGATAATGAGTTGTTGAAATTCCTTATTCATTAAAAGAGATACATCTATACACACTATATCCCTATAATGGCATAAATAAAGAATACATAGTTAACTGGATTTGTCTTTGCTAATGTTCTTTGGTTTGCGGTCATTATTTCTGTATAGTACAAATTTATGCCAACAACCTTCATTGACTATTTAAGCTGTGGCTATTTTATAAGACTATTGTCCATGTTGTATATCATGGTAAGTATTATGTGACATACTATTACAGTTATAATCATTGGTATAATACAAAATGGTTTGATATATAAACAGTATAAAACTAGAATTCCCACCACTTTTTACGAGCTTGCTTATCATTCAATTCTTTTACCGCTTTCAAGAAGTCCCCAGAAGCTGTATTCATATCTTCAAATTTCTTATCCAATTCATTCAAACGTTCTCCTCTTTCGTTCATCTGTTGACCCAATTGAGAGAACACGCCTCCAGGCCCTTTATTATCGCTGGAGGACTCATTCATTTTAGCTTTATAAGCCTCCACTTTTTGCCTACGTATTTCGTTTGGATCTTCTTGAGGTAAGCGTCCCACTGTTATACAAGTTAGTATGAGGGTATAAATTCCTTGTCATCATTTTCTTACTTAATAGGTCAAGTTCTGATAAGGTTAAAGGCTCTCTTTGAAATGCTCCTGCAACTGTATCCAGCCATGATTTTTTGGCTTTTTGATTCTGAATTACCAAAGATGGGTGTGGAGGAACTTGCTTCTGAGAGTCGAATAAAATAACAGATTCACCAATAGCACTAAAGAAACAAGTAAGACCCTATTATTCTTTCCTCTGTCTCTCTACTTACAAGTCGGGTTTATGTAGGAACGAAAATTGCTCCAACTGGTACTTTCCAGTCCAAAAGATAACGCGACCATCTGTACTTAATGAAGCTTCAGGTAATCGATCCATCACACAATTATTGGGCAATCCTATTTCCAATAATGGTTCTATAGAAGGAAGGCTATGGAAAAGCAGCTTTCCATTATTCAATAAGAGGCAAAGGCACACACTCTCTATGAAAAATAAAAAAAGTAAGGCCATGTTTGAAGGTTTTCTTTTTTTTTTTTTTTTTTGTATTCTTACCACCGTGTTTAATGACCTGGCTACGAATGACTTGAGCTTCTTTGATGATAAGCTGCTTATAAAATAATTTGACATTATAACCCGATAGATAGACACTAACACTTTGAGGAGATGCAATGACAATAAAATGAGGATTCTCTTGTTGTTTATATTCGCCTTTGCCAATAGCAGCCATACGTTTTGATGGCGGTTGGCCGCCACTATTGCTTCCATTAGAAGGCTTCGGAGATGGTTGCTCTTCTGTGCTTGCGGTTGAATCCGATGATTGATGACTATTCTCTTTTGACAAAGAAATGGATTTTTTACGGTGGACACTGCTAGATGGAGACGATGTGTCGTCCTTTGGTATAGCAGGGATAATTGCTGCTTGTGAGTTTCCTTGAAGATCAATAATATGCATGTCCAGAATAGGCGCGTTCAATTGGAAGGCTAAATAGTCGCTTAGGTTCTCTTGAGTAATAGCTAACCCTTTTTCTAACAAAGTAACTAAATCGAACTGGTATGCATGGCCGTTACTAAGGCCAACAAAAAGCTGAGCGGTTTGTGTAAGCACTAAATACAGATAGCTTAATAATGCGATTATCTTTGTAAGCATATGTTTGTACCTTTTGTTGGTGAGTAAGTATTAAAAAAATCAAGGGTAGCAATGAATGGTGGTTTTTGAGATTCTTCTTTTAGTTTATTGGGATCTGCTTCCTGTAGCTCTGCTTCTGTATCTGATTTTGGCGCATTTGCTGTTGTTAAAAAATTATGGTAATCTGAGCCTTATAGTTAATGGAATAAAGAGGTCAGTTTATGAGATGAACGAGATGTGGTGAGCTTACTTGCAATATTATGAGAAAATAAAACTTGCTGTTCCCAGACATCCAATACATAAAGAGTACCATTCACTGTCGCGGCCGCAACACTTTGCAACTTGGTTAGTGATCTTTTCTTTGCCAAAAAGGAAAAAAAAAATTACTTACATTGATTCTCCCAAACTAAGTATACTTCTGATAGGAGAGTTGATAACTATCTTCGAAGAAGCATAGAAACCAGCTGTCTCTTTTGTTTTCTTGAGTTTTTCAAATGAGCAAGACTTGAATTGTTTTTTACGAGGAGCTGGAATTACAGACTCTGGACTCACTTCCTGTTTTTCTTGCACAGGGGCTTGCTGGTGCGTGGGGTGTGGGCTATGCACAGGCTCAGCAGGATTTTCTTCGCCAATATGATCATTAAGGAATGGATTCTTACTATCCTTTTCTGATATGACCTGATTTTCTAAAGTTTTAGATTCATCCGTCACCTCAGTACCCATATCTTCTAAAAGATCAGATATTTCTTTTAAGGTGTCATCACAATTATTTATAAATTCATGGCTTTTGGAAGCTAATCTTGGTTCGATGTCTGGCTTTGGCCTTGGGTCACCCTGATACTCATAAATAAGGATTGTGCCATCACTAAAGCCAATAGTGAATACGCCTGTTGCCTTATTTACATCAATGCAACATAAAAATGCATCCTGGCTTTCCAAATTGTCCAAACAGTTAATTGTCAAGTGAGATAGAGGACGGAGCCCTGTATAAGAGGCGTCCCAAAATCGTACAAGCTCGCCTTTGTGGATTGTAATAAGCAAGTCGTTAGATTCTACATGATATACGTGTTCTGGGCCAGCAATGCCACCAGTTAATGGCAAATAGTGAATGCTTCGATCGTATGCGGTGATAGCTGTGAGTTTCTTAAAAGGTCCTTCTGGGAATTGTTGTAAATGACAAGCGTTTATAATGCCTGGGTCAATAAATTCAAGAGCAGGCGGTAGTTTCAAAAGGGGAAATCCGTGTTCAAGACTATAAACGTTCAATCGATGATCTACACTTACCACAGCAATACTAAAGGGGTTACGCATACCCAGAAAGTAGGGTTCGTGACTTAAAATAGTAAAATGCAATACGTCTGCTGGCATAATGGTCTGTTTCTTTGGCTCTCTTGCATCACCATCCATGTCAAATTCCAATAAATTCAATCCTCGAATATCATTTGAGTTTTGTCCTCCTGCAACTACAACAAATGATTTCTGAGCTGCTTCGTTTACATACCAACTTATCTGAGAAATAGGTTCTGTTACTTCTGCCTGATCTGATGAGGTTGGGAAAAAGGATTCTGATAGTTTTCGAGAAAGAGCTGGCTTTTGTTCATTTTTAACATCCCATATGTGGATGGAGCCGTCATCATAACCGCCAATAAATCGAGATCCTTTTGGGTTCCATGAAAAACAGGTCAGGCTTGCGTTTTGGTAAGGGTTTGATTTATCGAGTTTTGTCAAGCTGAAAGAACGGCGTACTGTGCTTTCACGTACATTCCAAATGAATATAGTCTTTTCATAGCCGATTAGTAGTGTATTCAGCTCTGTTGGATGCATTTGAAGGTCAACTACAGGATGTCCACTATTATTTGAATTGGTTTGTTCCTGCTCTTCCAAGAGATCAGAGATTTGATAGGGTGCCATTTTGCCTTCCATAATATCAAACACGTCGATGTATCCGTTTTCATAGCCGATGAAAAGCCAATCTGTGCCTATACAGTAAGCCTGACTCGTGATTGTTGCTGGTGCTGGTAAAACGTGTCTAGCTGATTTTGTACGAAGGTCTACCGTCATGATTGTGTTTGATTTATCAATGATAATTAAGACAGGAGAACCCAATCTAAACTGCAAAAACTTGATTCCGACCGGTTTAGGAAGTCGAATAGTCGATGCTAAGCCCTTGCCAAACACTTTAATATAGCCGCTGTTTGAATCCTCCGCTTTATGAATACCATTAATATATTTGTGTGATTTAAAAATACAAAGGTTCTTTTCTTTACCAACAGCTAATAAACCAGAAACAGAATCAAAAGCAGTCAACTCCACAGAAGAATTCAAACCATATGTTGAAACCTGCAAGACAGTCATTAATAAGTAATCTTGCAGCTCATCTCTAATAAGAAAGCGTGTACCTTTTCGAAAAAAAATTCGTTTAATTTTAGCTTTTCAGATAAAGATTGCTCTAGTCGTTTGTCCTTTGATATAAACGTTTTTGATATCACGTTTTCTTTTGCTTTTTGAGCCAGCCCTGAGATTTTGTCCAATAATGACATTGATGGCCTTTGGTAATTCAAGTTTAAATGAAACTAGGAGCTAGAACAGAAGAAGAAAAAAATAAATGCGTTCCTTGAAAAAAGTATAGCATTTTATTTCCAGATCAATTATCTATCGCACCTGCTTTTTTTAAAAAATGAAGTTCTTCTTTGAAGTACGGTGCTCATTAGGAGAATAGACCTTCAATAATAATAATAACTGTGAAATAAGGCAGTGAGTTGTTCTTTTTTATTATTATTATATTCATTTTTATGAGTCAAAAGGGTTATGATTATTGCATTGTTAATTGAGTTTTCTATTTTAATATGTAGTTCGTTAGTCAAAGAACCAAAGAAAAATGAGTTTATGAACTTCTTACCAATTGTCTAACTTGATCTCTTGTTTGGGGTGGAAGGGCATTGATTTGCTCATCAGTAAGCTGCAGTACTCTCATTAATAATGCCTTTTGTTGTTCAGTTTCATCTACTTTATATATATGAGTTAATTCATCAATTCATGCTTACAACTAGAATCATAACAAACCTTCAGGTTGAGGCGGCATTTGGGCAGGGATTGGTGGAGTATTCATGACAGGTGGCGGATTGATGGGTGGTTGTACAACAGGCATAGGAGCTGCTGGTACAGGTTGTGGTGGTGTAGGAGCTGCTGTCATAATTCGCTATCACTCGAGTTAATATCTTATAACAACCTCTCAAAAAAAAAAGAAACACGTTACTGTAATAATATTAGGATCTACAATATTCATCATCACCATAGCTTGGAATAAAGCATACGCGACTTGAGGGTTTGTTGTTAAAAACTCTTTTGTAAAATCTGGTCTTTCAAACGACATTTGCTACAACAATGCATAAGCTTCACTTCCACAGCATCATTACTTGTTCATGATTTCTTTTTTCTTACCTTCATTTGGCTCATTAAAGTAAATAAATCTTGGGAGTTCATAGATGCAAGTACTTTAGAAATTTCGTCGACAGAGGATAAATTCGGTGAGGGTACAACAGGTGGTGCTTGAACAGGTGGTGGAGCCTGCATGGGCACAGGTTGCTGCACAGGTGGAGGTGGTTGCTGATTCATTGGTGCAGGTGGATATTGTCTGTTTTGATTGTTAAAGTTATTAGCATTACCAGGACCTTGATGATTTTGTCTATTTTGACTATCGTCCATTGCAGCATAATCAACTCTTAACTGACGACCTCCAATCTCGTAGTCATTTAGATTTCTCACAGCACTAGCAGCAGTTTCAGCATCTGAATGACATAAAAGTAGTTTTAGCAAACTCAAGAAATTATATAGATCTTTCTAATTTACCATAAAACTCGCAGAAGCCATAGCCCTTAGGTCTACCAGTTTCACGATCGAATAAAAGACTACAAAAAACTCAGTTGTAAGAAACAAAACTGTAAAGTCTAGTTTTATTCTATACCGAAATGAAGCAACAGGTCCAACTTCCTTAAATACTTCAATGAGTTGTTCTTCGGTAAGTTCGAAAGGAATATTTCCAACTATTTGCATCCAATAATAAGTAATAACTCAAAGGTAATTTATGCCGTAATATTTTGTTTCTCACCAAATACTACGCGAGATCCTCTTGAAGCTTGGTTCATTCTTTACACACAAATAAAAAACAGCGACGTAGAAGAAGCAGTGAAGCTATCGAAGTTTAATTTTTTTTTTTCCAAAAAAGACGCTCTTACTGTGACTTTGTTTCTGTAATAACATTTAGGGATTTGCTATACGCATGGTGGGGTACTCTTCAAGTCATATAAAGTACCAACCACCCTGTTTTGGAGACAAAAACCATTAGATGTTGCAAAATTAATCAAGTTAGACGAACAGAGAGCCTAACTTCACACCAAAATATGACAACGATATCATGGCCATAGAAGGGCCCTTTAAAGATAACTAGCAGCATAGATCATGAAACTGGCGACATATTCACTTCTCAATCTGTATAATCAGAGAAAGCCAGTATATTAGCTTCCTTGAGTATCATTCAAGTAAAATGAATTAGGATACAAGGCAGTGATAATAAACACGATGGTTTCTACCAATAAATACACGCTCAACAGATAAATAACTAAAACATATAATAACCGCTCTCTGCACGAGAACAATCTCAAGTATGATACTGTACTAAAATTGATTTATCTTTGAAGCCAATCCTTAGAATGAATTGTTTACATAAGCGTGTCAGGATTGTTTTTTACTACTACATATTACCCAAGAAGAAAGCGGGACCTAGAGATGTTGTGTTTGAACTCTACCTCTACGAAGCTTGCATTTCTGTCGTACATTTTTAGAAACTGCCTCGGTGCAGTGGATATATCGTGGAAAAGAAGCATGTCCTTTGAGATAAGACGCCCTTTGATTTTTTTTTTTTTTTTTTTTCTTTATTGGCCGCCCCTCTCTACTATAGGCTGTGCTGTTATTGTATTCAATTTGATGTCTCTTGTCAATAATCAAGAGATAAATCCTATTGTTATTTTTCTATCAAATGGAAAATTATATAAGGTATAAACGTGCTTTATCTTCTTATCTGAATAATTGAATTAATTACTATCAAAATCTTCCCAGGTATTTTTACTGAAGTACAAAATGAGGTAATCTTTTGATTGGTGGTAATACAGCTGTTGTAATAATAAAAGAACTTATTTAAACGCAATCTCGTATTACTCTTCTGCTATATTTTTTTCTTTTCTACTTGAATATTATAAAAATGAATAATAGCTGGAGCAATATCAGCAGCCCTGAAATTAAGAAACAGAAACTAAAGGCATACATAAAAGCCATTAACAAAAATATTACAAGTGCAGATGGTCATATTACAGCTGACAAAAACCTACTCTTATTTAACAAATTTCGAAATACTTTTTTGGAGCTAGACGATACAGACGTTCAAATGAAAGATGGAGAAATTACTTCAATTAAAGGTGTAGAAATTTTGGCAAATCACCTTCTATACATTGATGGAGCACAGAACCCTAAACTTAACATAAAAACTGAGTA
Source organism: Mucor indicus B7402 (assembly GCA_000697295.1). Taxonomy (NCBI): domain Eukaryota; kingdom Fungi; phylum Mucoromycota; class Mucoromycetes; order Mucorales; family Mucoraceae; genus Mucor; species Mucor indicus. The sequence continues at coordinate 8,673 of JNEK01001072.1, read as the reverse complement.
AAGATCAAAAATATACATCTTTTTGATGGACAGGTGTGACTCATAATAATTTTTTTTTTTTTTTTTTTATTAGTAACAAGATGGCCTCCTATTATACCTACAAAAGCTTTGCTACGTATTAAGCATTACTGGAAAAAGAAAAATACAGCCGCTTTTACGATTATACCAATGAGCGAATTTATCCTATAAATTAACAACGCATCTATTTTTTTTTTTTTTTTTTTTAAAAAAAACACCTTGGTTTGAATAAACTGCCCTTATTGATACTATAGATGGACAGCCTTTTATGCATAGTACGTCTACGGCAATGTTTATTATTACGCATGCTCAAAGACTGTAGAGGGATTTGCTAAATTTGCACACGGCAAAAGTAAAAGAAAATAACCGTTATTCTATTTGGATGGTAATATATTGTGCCTGTATAGCTTATAAAAGGGTTAAAGGAGACCCATTTCTCAATCACTTTCTATTATAATCAACTTTTCACTACAGTTAGTCAAGTCAAAATACTTGACATAGCTGCTTCCGTACTAATTGCTGGATAAATTTAATGGGTATTTTCACTTTTTTTGTTCAAATAAAATACCTTTCTGACTTCTTTGGCTAATAACCCTGTGAGGGCATAAGAAAGTAGTATTGGCTATAATTTGTAATTAGAGTTACATTAGGAGAAATATACCAAATAGAATCAAAGGTTTTTATTATTGCTACTAATGCCTATGTGCTGGCTTTCAGCTTATCTGATACTCTACAGACTTTATTTTGTTGAGAAGGCTCGACGGAGTGCTCCAGTAGTCATATCTATTACATTGAACGTTTGCTCTGATTGAAGCTTCGGGAACGACATAAATCCGTGTAAGATACCATGAACTTGTATAAACGAAACGGGAACGCCAGCTCTAGCCAATCTTCGTCCGTACTCTTCATCCTCTAATAACAAGTAACACAAGTTTTTATACATACATGAGTTTTGTTTCTTAAGACATCCCTTTTCATTTCCTTACCGTAACGAAGGTAATCACCTTCACACGACATTAAAAATGTGGGTGGTAATCCTTGAAGATCTTCATAGGTTGCTTTGAAGGGAAAGTAAAATATGTTGTCTCTATCAGATTTCGAAACATAACTGTCGAAAAGGTGATCACAGACCATATCAAATCGTGGATAAAGCGTTTGTTTTAACTCCAAATAACTCTCCGTAGTATAATCATTATCAAGCAAAGGGTAATATAGAATTTGAAACTTGAGGCTGTTCTTTAGTTTTCTTTTTTTGGCCATTACTACATTACCCAAACGTCAGCTTTTTTTTTTTTTTTAGCTTGAAAACATTGAACTTACAGGCTATACCAGCAGCACCTCCACCACCAGAAGAATCTCCACCAATGGCTACACGAGTAGGGTCTACGTTAAATACTTTTGCTGTTTCTGGATCAGTAAGGCAAGCCACAACCGAGTAAACCTCCTCCAGAGGCACAGGGAGCTTGACTTCAGGACTTAGGGAGTAATGAACGAAAAAGACTGCGCACTTGGCGTCTTCAGCAATCTTGAAAATTATATGTTAATAAAAGAAAAGAAAATGTAGTGTATCATTCTTAATCGAGCTTTACTTTGGCGGCTAAATGAGGATGAGCGCCTTGAGGAGGACAAATGAAACCACCTCCATGCCTTAAGTTATTACAAAAAAAAAAAAAATCAATACAGCGATAATAATAAGATTTATGCAAATGAATTACATGTAAACAAGTGCAGGCAGACTTTCCTCTTTTGGTGTATCTTTTGGCCTGTAAACACTGACAGGTATGTTATGGCCATCCGTGTGGTCTTTCATCTCAACCTTTTCAATAGATACATTTGGTCCTGGAACATAATCAGTTTCCATATTACTAGCGTTTATTTCTCGAACACGTTCTGGCGTCCAAGCTTCGAGCTCTTCTTGAGTAGGCAAAAACGCCATAAAAGCCTTGGTTTGGGGATTAAAATGATCATTGGGGCCTGGGTTCATGTTTACAGATTGTCAAATATAAAAGAGAGTAAAGCAATTATTCTTCGAAACGTAATAACATATATATAGTATGAGAAAAAAAAAAAACAAGGTTCATGAAGGCTACTAACCAGTGCCCCCCCCCGAAATATGATATTTTAATCGAAAGATAATAATGCTAATTACACAATAGAGTCATGGTACCTTGGTAATTCAGAAAAGAAGTATTCAGTTAATTTTAGAAGCATACTCATACATTTTTGGAATCTATATTGTGTGATACGAGCAGAAAACAAATAGCACTTACTGAATTACTTGCATAAAATCCACCTTTCTCCAGTAGAACAGTATATAATGCCTAGTTTTTTAAGCAAAAAAAAAACTGTAAAGAGAGCGTCAGGAATCACATCTATAGGTATAAGTGTATCTTTGGAATAAAGCTTTGAAATAGGCATAAACCCCTCGAAGAACGCCGTCTAATTCATGACCTATAAAGTTACTTTAATATGCCGCCAAAATAAAAGCAGGGGGTAGGCTTTGGCAGTTCTCCAAGAGCTACATTCAAAGGTGAGTACAGGATGCTCTTCAAGATTTATTCAATAGTATAAAAATCATAATACATCTGCATCATTCCACGTGGTAAACTATTCATGACCATGTTGAATAGAAGATTTTTCGGATGTTGGTGGGTAGATTAAAACTTGATATATTAGGCACAATATTACTGTGGCCCAGTAATAATGACTTACATATAAACTAATGTAGGCAAGAGTTTATTAGTAGGCGTTTTTTTTTTTTTTTTTTGCCTAAACACTTCAATATCAATGACCGTCTTTAAAATTATTTATTTGAATATTTTCTAGTATTAGCCTCTGGAGGAAAAGATACAGTCGGTAGACTACGTATGCCATCACCTGTCATGGTACTCCAGTCAATTTCTGTAGGCTCTTTTATTTTCTACAGTAAGTTGGGCGCGCTTTGACATTTCTTTGACTTGATAAAATTGCTTCGAGGGTTTCATTTCATTTGATCACATTACCGCAACACTTGCTTCGTATTCTCAAATTTAATATATAATGGCTGCGGCGACTTGTATTGAAAGTTGTGATTATAATTTATTTCTTTATTCATCATCAAAGAAGTTATTTATATAATAAGCTTGAAGAATCATGCATGTCACGTAACACGAAAAAGTCCCTAATCTCAAGGAGAAAAGCTATATGTTTACAAAGTTGTTTGTCGCCATGCTGCTGACTCAGTAGATTGGAATAATAGTATAAGGAGAAGTAAGCAGTGGGTATATTATTTTCACCAAGTACGTATCAGCTACATTAATCCTTTTTCTTCTCATTTGCTGATAACTACCAAACTAAAAGGCTACCTTTACCATCCAAGTTATTTAGATATGACGTATAACGAACACTTGCTAGATTGCCTTACGTTTTACTACGACGCCAGTATAAAAGAAATATTTCCCCTTGCTTCTCTTTATGGTCAGATAAGTACATATAAAGTGAGGAAGATCTTAAAAAGACTTTTTTTCATATAAAAAAATGAGCGCAAATGTATTCATCATACATATAAGCATGCTTAAAAAGTTATTCCTAACTACCCAAATTTGTTCCTGAAGATTTCTCCTTCAATAAATAAACGGGTAATCTCGGTTAGTACAATCACAACAACTGTCTTGAATATGAACAACAAAAAGCTGGTCTTTCAGTCTTTTACAGGCAGAACATAAGCCAAGCTACGATATTTACTATATCTATTCAACACTTCTAAAGCAATTGCGCCTTTTGTTCCTCGCTACTTACAGGATAGAGACGGTCATGTGTATGAAAAATCATTAACCCTTTTTTCCTCTCAACTCTGGGTTCTACTACCAGTTGTTACTATCTAGTCCTTGCAGGGTTACTTCAAACAGATTGCCCTTTTGCTGATCTGAGGCTTTGGCATAGAAATTGCTCCTAGAATATCCCATAAAAACGACACAGGTATATATATTAGTTGTATGCGCCGTTATACACAAGGCAATAGAGTAAGAGCAAAGGCTATGATTAGTACACGCTTCTATCTTCATTGTATATTAGAAAAGCTCCGTTTGAACAACCCAAAACACCACCAAAGAGTTTATTGGCAGACTTTTTAGAATATCCTTTTTTAGAACATAATTTTTTTTTTTTTTTCCTCCCCCAGGCCTATGAGTTCACCCAAGCCAAAACCATTTTATCTTGGGAGGATTTTTCTCAACTTCTTTCAAAATTATCTCAACTAAAAAAAAAAAAAAAAAAAATTGCCGTTTCTTTTAAAGAAATAACAAGCAAAAGAAATAATAAAACAAGAGGGTGAAGAAAAAATGCTTGACAACGATACAGAGGTTAATAAAAACAACGAAGAGCAAACTGTGACTACTTCCAACAGTGAGACTGTTGCTCCCGTTACAGAGACTAGTACTGTGACTAGTAGTAGTCCCACCACTTCGGTTGCATCTTCATTTCAACCATTTCAACAATTACATGAAGCTGTCTTGGCCGCTGTCAATAGTCATAATGTAGGCCTTCAAAACAGTTTGTTCTCTGCTGCTATAGCCGCTGCTGCTGCAAATAACAATGTTGCTATCCATCCTCAACCTTTCGAGCAACTTGAAGAACCCGCCAAAAAGCGAATGACAGAAGCCGAAAGTGCTAAAAAAGAAAGTATCCGCGCATCCAACAGAGAAAGAAAAAAGAAATGGCGACTTCATAATGAAGAGAGAAGTAAGATGGCTCCCAAAACCAAACAAAAAAAAAAAAAATTTTTTTTTTAACCATTCACCTTCTTCTTTTTAGACAAGGATAACGATTTAAGATGTAGAGTGAATAAGAGAGCTCAAAAATTATTTGGTGCTGCAGACTCTGCCACTAAACAACAATGGATAAATGAAGAATTTGAAAAGCGTCGTCAAAAGCGCATGGAAAAAGAAAGAAGAAAGCATATAGTGAATAATGTACTGAGTGTTCCTGGTACAAGCGAAGTGGCTGCTTCGAATGACGTTGTGGCTAATGATAATAACACCGCCACTAACAACAATAGCTTGTCTAGTCTTGTTGGTACATCCTACTATACGCCTTTACCGCAAATTGATTCAGCCACTGCTGCTAAACTGTTGGACTTTCCAACTGATTTACAGCGCCAATTACTAGAACAATTAAACCACAGTATGATGGCACTTACAAATGGATTACAACAACAAGCGTCACAGGGGGGCACGACAAACACAGAAACTCATCAGTCTGTGGATAGCGAAAGTACAGAAAATGCCAATACTATTGATCCAGTGGCAGCAGCGACACAAGCTGCACTTCAGCAAGTGATTGCTCAAGGCTTGTCTACTTCTACCAACGGTAGCAGTAACGATCATCAAACACCAGCAGTACCTGTTGTTACAGAAGACAAAATAAAAGAAGAAGAAGAAGTGGAAGTTAAACAAGACGTCAAAGAAGAAAATGATTCTAAAGAGGAAAAGAAGACAGAATATCCAATGGATGCTGTTCTTACCTTGATGCAATTAAATGCTGGATGGAGGCAATAATAAATACTACATTACATAATAGTTTGTTTTAATTTTACTTTAGACAATATCTCTCTTCTTTTTTATTGCTGTTGTCGATAAGTAGTACGAGAGTAACACCTAGCTATTGATACTCCCGGTGACACTGACGAAAAATGACAAGCAAAATTGTATGTACATTATTAGCAAGTTATTTAGGCGGAACAATAGACTGTTCCATGGGGGGTGTATTCCTTTCTGCTAGTATACATTGCATTCATTTGTGCAATAACCAGTCTCTTTATTTCTTATGAAACGCCACAACTCCATGTTAAAGCAAAGTTTATTTGAGTAGGGGGGAGGGGGCAGGGACTAAATGTTTAATATGCTAGTAGTCTAATTTTATATTCTGGGCATAAAAATCAGTTTTCTCTCTCCCTTTTTTATTTTTAATATTTTTTTACTCTTGATTAATCAACATGAAGACCATCTTATTTGTCACTGGGTTCGACCCTCAAACCCGAGCAAAGAATCTCGCTTATGAATTTGAAAGGTACTAGCCCACTCAGCCTATCAGCGACACGATGTTCATACTATATTTATTTCAGGTATGGTCGCCTTGTCCGTTTAGATATACCTCCACCTAAAAATAATGCTGCTAGACCGTAAAAATAACAAGTTTGGACACGTAATGATTATTACAACTAACGTGATATTTATTAGTTATGCTTTTGTGGAATTTGAAGATGCTAAGGATGCAGAAGATGCTTTACAAGAAATGCATGGTAGAAATATTGACGGAAACACATTTATTATAAACGTAAGTTAAAATCTAGTCCATTAAAAAAAAAAAAAAAAAAAAAAAAGGCTCTAATCCTATTAGATAGTGGGCAAGACCGCAATACACTTCAGACTATAGCAGACGTCCTCCGCACCAAAAACATTACAATAGAAATGGTCGATCTCGGAGTCCGTACAGACGTGATCGTTCTGTTTCACCTTCAAGATACAACAACGACCCATCCCGAAGAATGCGTTCAAGATCTCGCTCTCCATCCAACTTTCAAAAACGACGTTCCTTTTCACGTAGTCCACCTGTTTAATAGACAATATTGAACTCTCTCTCTTTTTTTATTATTATATTACAAAAAACTCTGGTGCCAGAAAAAAAGGGAGGTGCTTTTTTTCAAATTAAAAAAAAAAGAATCTAAAATGTTGGTTTTGTTGTTTTACAATTGTTTACTTAAACGAGCTAAATGATAGTTGATTGTATTGGTATTCTTTGTTCTATGGACCTATATATTCATATGTCAATGGGCTTATTTTTTTTTATAATGAGTCTATATAACCACTTACAGGTTTACCCATGCAAAGAGTTAAGGATTTTGCAATGCCTGCACAACGTTTATCGTCAACACCAGCAGTTGCCCAACATTCAAATAAAGCACCCATTTCTGCAATACAAGGACTGGCTTCGAGGATCTTCTTAGGTCTGACTTTGAGTTGCTTCAACTTCATTTTTATGTTTAAACTTTTGAAAGAGAGAAAAAAAAGTTGAAAAAAAAAATGTGAGCAGGGCCAAAAAAAAAAACTGAAGGGGGTTCAAAAGTCCGCCAAACCACTATCTGCCTAAGCAGTTATTTCTGCGAGATACTTTTCTGGAACAAATACTCCTGCTATTTGGTAGTTTCCCGACTAAACAGCTAAAAATCGAAAATAATGGCTAAAAGTGATTGGCTAAAACGCTTTACCATTGTGTTGTTAATCTAAACATCTGAGTGCTCTTTATTTTAATAAAGGTTGTTTACCGTGATAACTTGCATTTATAACTTATTTTCTCTTTATTTGTAAGAATGATATACATTGTAACTAACATAAGATGATAGCTTGAACAATGAATATAAAATTTTCAGGAGATCGTAACACAATGAATATTCATTGTTAACATGGGTTGATGAAATGATTGATATTTCTTTCTTTCTTTGTCTCTTTTTCCATCTATTATATTGTTCTTCAAAGAAACTCTAACTGATGGAAAAGAAGTCGTAAGTTATATTCACTGACTTATAGAACAAAAATCTGAACACTTTATATGCACAATAGTACTATAAAAGTTAGAAAAAAAAAGCATGGCAAACATCAAACTATACCAGTGTACCTGTCATCGTTCTTCAAGTTCGTGGCACTAAGAGAAGCCGCACTGAAGATCTTCCAGAGAGCTCAACAGTTGCTATGATTCGCCCACAAGTACAAAGGCAAAGAGTACTATCAACCAAAGATAAACTTCAAAAAAAATGAAAATAGCGTTTATTGATGAAATGGAACTGAATATTAAAAAACAGTATCAAAAATATCCTGAATAAAGCAAGTAAGCTTGAAGAAAAGAAAACGGCTTTGTTAAATGTTACAAGATTGCCAAAGGGAATTTGTTCAGAGGCAGATAGAAATACGGCAGTAAAACCAGGTGATGTTTTGAACTTTAGATCAAACAACCAAAAGTTGGTCAAAAAAGAAATGTTCCTTCATCAAGTAGTACTGCTTCATATCAACCTGAAAGTGTAGGGTATTCCTAAATACAAGTATTTGTTTTTTATAGTATATACTAAACTATGCTCGGATCCTAGCTACTAAGAGAGAAAACGCTCATTCTTCTAGATATCCTCAAGCAGCAACTTCCGGGTCAAGATTCAGCTTACCGTGGAAAAAAATAGGCGAGCACTGGCAAAGAACAAAGTACAACAAAGGTTTGCTAGATGTGGAGATAAAACGTTATGAAAAGTCCAATAAAATGACACTTCAAGATATTCAAGTTCAGCGGAAGCGACTGGATAATTTAGAAACTACAATCAAAGAATTAAAGCAAACAAGGTGGGGAAAAGCTGTACCTTCGACCGTCAAAGAGAAAAGACCAAAACAACAGTCAGAAAAAAATCAACGTCTATAGCAACGTCTGCAGGAGCTGAAACAGGAACGTACGAAATGCTATACAGTTATTGCAGAGTTGGAGCGAATCTTGTCAGACGGTAGGCTCCAGCAGTACGTGCGGATAAAAGCTCGAAGTTTAAAGAAAATGCCTATTCATGCTCCTACCCAACATCCACAAAAGGTGATCAGCACGGCATCAATGATCGACAAAGCTGAAAACATCTTGCTACATAACGAG
>JNEK01001071.1:0-16094 GCA_000697295.1 Mucor indicus B7402 | reverse complement strand
GACAATTGCAAGACTTCTACGACTTACCGAATAAAGAGGCTCATTCGAAACGAAAAAACGAGCACATCAACACAAAATATAGAGACAGATTGTGTTCTAAAGAACGTCAAGCCCTTGGCCTATGTCATAAAAAGCATAATGTCAAAAATCTTATCATGTTTATAGGGGGCCGAGGAACTGGCGTAGGTAGCTCACTTAAAGGTCGCAGAAGATATGGTGGCACTTGGAAGCAGCAAAAGCATGCTCGTTATATTGGTGTATGTATAACAAATGAAAACAAAACGTCACAAACATGCGTGTACTGCTTCAGCTCTTTACCTCACCCCAGAGCAACCTATAACGTACTTGATAAGGAAAATAAGCTTACAGTAGTCAAAAAATAGCTAAAGGTGCATTTCTCTGCTGTAATCCACATTGTGTTCTGTCAGCTGCAAAAAGAAATACATAAACTAGAGACAGCATTTCTGCTGTTGCTGTTGCATTGTCTGGTCTTGCAACTGTATTATTTCAAGTCACTTCTCCTCAATTCCGAACTAAAATCAAATTTAGCAGAAAAACCATGGACTTCCTAAACCAAAGCATCCAGCGGGCAGGCCATTCTAGGACTAAAAGGTAAACAACAATATTGTATTCATAAGAGTCCTCCAAGATTAACTGACTTTTAATATAATTACGTGAAAATTTAGAAAGAGCAAATTTTCTTTGTAGCAAAATCATAATCTACAACTGTTTCTATAAACAAAAAGAAAAACAGAATGCGCGCATAATGATCGCTCTGCTACACAGAGTCTATTACGAACTATTACGTAAAATGATCTAAGGAGTATACCATATTCATAAAATTAGCTTTTGCTGAGACATATGATAATGAGGCTGTTTCATGTCTCAGCGCAGATCATGTCTCAGCGCAGACCATGTGGTAGTATACGAAGATTACCATTCAAAGCAATTACCAGCTATTTTCACATTTTTAGTAGGTCGAACTCTATATATAACTACCGCACTCTTTCTCTTTTCCTCCTGTTTCCAGCAAACTTTGTTATAAATGACAGCCACTGAATCTGTTGAAAAATCGGTTCCACCTATGCAATACGTCCGTCTTGGCAAGACCGGTTTAAGAGTAAGATAACTTCCCTTTCTCTTTAGATCCTTCAACCGTTGCTAATTAACTAATAGGTTTCGCGTCTCTGTCTCGGCTGTATGGGTTTCGGGGATTCTGGCTGGGGAAACTGGATCAAGACTGAAGAAGAAGCCATCCCATTCATAAAAAAAGCTTTCGAGCTCGGTATCAACTTCTTTGACACGGCTGATGGATACTCCAACGGTGTAAGCGAAGTCATTCTTGGAAAAGCCATCAAAGCCATAGGTGCTCCTCGAAGTCGTTTTGTCATTGCTACTAAAGCCTTCCTTCCCATTTTTGAAGATACTCCATCTCGTCTCGACCGCACAGGTATTGATAGTGATCCCGAATGGGTTAACCGCTATGGTCTTTCCCGTAAACACCTCTTTGAGGCCGTCAATGCCTCCCTTCGCCGTCTCGATCTAACCTACATTGATGTTTTTTTCATCCATCGATTCGATGAAAACACGCCTATTGAGGAAACGATGGAAGCCCTTCATGACCTCGTCAAATCCGGTAAGATCCGATACATTGCTGCCAGTTCCATGAAAGCATGGCAGTTTCAAAAAATGAACTATGTCGCTGAACGTCATGGATGGACCCAATTTGTTGCCATGCAGAACCTGTATAATTTGGTGTACCGTGAAGAGGAACGAGAGATGGCGCCTTATTGTTTGGACAGCGGTATTGGATGGACACCTTGGTCTCCTTTAGCTATGGGTCTTCTTGCAGGTAGAAAAGACGGCACAACCACACGCAGTAAGGGTCTTTTTGTCATTCAAACCTTGTATCCTCAAGTTCTTTCAGAGAAAGCAAGTAATGAAGCTATTTTGGAACGTATTGCTCAGTTGGCTGAAAAACATCATGTCTCGTCTGCCCAAATAGCCATCGCTTGGCAGTTAACGAAGCCTTACATCACCTCTCCCATTGTATGTGCGACTAACATGAACCAGCTGTATGATCTTATTGGTGCTTTGAGAGTAGAACTTACGCCGGAAGAAGTCAAGCTTTTGGAAGAGCCCTATGCACCTCGGTTTGAAATCAAAGATACGTAAATGTTATTTTGTGAGAATTTAATAATAAAAAAAAGGTGCTCAAATTCTTTAATTTAAAAACGAGAACTTTAAGCTGCCATAATCAATGATCCGTACCATAGCTGTATTGCTCCCATCTAGGATTTATAAGCCTTGTCCTCTCAAAAAAAAAAAAAAGGAAATGTGCATGAAAAAATAAACGGTCACAGTCTGGGTAACTTTTTTTTTCTCCCAATTTTTTTTTTTTTTTTTTTTTTTTCGAGATCGATCTTTTTATAAAGTTTTGAAATGGGAGACGTTAAGAAAAGACAATTGGCTTCCGATCGTTCAGTTTCAGCCAAGAAGCAAAAGAAGGAAGAATCAGCTTCTGACGATAAACAAGTTGATTTTGCCAAGCAAGACGAAACACCTATTAGTTACGACTTTAATTCCCTTGATTGTTGCGAGCGTACCAAAAATGCTATTAATGACTTGGGATTTGAAAAAATGACTGAAGTCCAAGCCCGTACCATTCCACCTTTAATGGCTGGCCGTGATGTCTTGGGTGCAGCCAAGACCGGTTCGGGTAAAACGTTAGCTTTCTTGATTCCTGCTATTGAAATGTTGTATCGACTCAAGTTCAAGCCTAGAAACGGTACAGGTGCGATTATTGTGTCTCCTACTCGTGAGTTAGCCCTTCAGATTTTTGGTGTGGCTAAGGATTTATTGAAATATCATCAGTTGACATTTGGCATTGTAATTGGTGGTGCAAATCGTAAAGCAGAAGCAGATAAGTTGGTAAAAGGTGTAAATTTGATTATTGCTACACCAGGTCGTTTGTTGGATCATTTACAGGTAAAGAATTCATAAAAAGAGTAAAGAAGAAAACTTATCCTTTTCAAAGAATACTCGCGGTTTTATTTTCAAGAATTTAAAAGCATTGATTATTGATGAAGCTGATCGTATTTTGGAAATTGGTTTTGAAGATGAAATGAGACAGATTGTGAAAATTTTACCAGCAGAAAGACAAACTATGCTCTTTTCAGCTACACAAACAACCAAGGTGACAGATTTAGCACGTATTTCATTAAAGAAGGGGCCACTTTATATCAACGTACATGAGAACCGAGACACATCCACTGCGGATGGTTTGGAGCAAGGTTATGTTGTATGTGAATCTGACCGAAGATTTTTACTACTGTTTACTTTCTTGAGAAAGAATTTGAAAAAGAAGGTGATTGTATTCTTTTCAAGCTGTAATTCTGTAAAGTATCATGCTGAATTATTGAATTATATTGATGTACCTGTGTTGGCACTTCATGTAAGTTTTTTGGTTTTATAGATAATATGAAACTAAGATAATACAATAGGGCAAACAAAAGCAGCAGAAGCGAACAAATACATTCTTTGAATACTGTAATGCAGAAAAGGGTATCTTATTATGTACAGATGTTGCTGCTAGAGGCTTAGATATTCCTGCAGTTGATTGGATTGTCCAATTCGATCCCCCAGATGATCCTCGTGACTACATTCACCGTGTTGGCCGTACAGCCCGTGGTACAAGTGGTCAAGGCAAATCCTTATTATTCTTGTTACCTAGCGAATTAGGCTTTTTAAGATATTTGAAGCATGCCAAAGTGCCTTTGAATGAATACCAATTCCCAGCCAATAAGATTGCTAATGTACAAGGACAATTAGAAAAGTTGATTGACAAGAATTATTATTTAAACCAATCAGCTAAAGACGGTTATCGATCTTATCTTCAAGCGTATTCTTCGTTTAGTTTGAAAAAGATTTTTGATGTAAGTAGTTTAGATCTTGCCAAAGTAGCTAAAGCTTTTGGATTTGCCACTCCACCAAAAGTGAACCTTGGTACAATCAAACAAGCCAAGAAAGAAGACGGTGAAGAAGTTGACGAAGCAGAGCCTAAACCTGCTTCGAAAAAAGTACACAAAAAGAAATAAAGAGAATTATTTCAACAACACATGTAAAAATCAAGGTTTTGCAGAATTTCACTTGTGACTATTTTGTTCTGTTTGGGAACAAAAGTACCTTACTCATCATTATTATTTTTTTTCTACTTTTTGCTTTTTTTTTCTTCTTCTAATATGACTTCATTTGCTACACAGCTAAAGTTTACACATGCACTCAGTATTGTTCGTTCAATTCCAGTAAATAGTAGTTTTCAACCTATTTTAGCAGACAAACTGAGGTTTTATGGATTATATAAGCAAGCAACAGAAGGCGACGTGAATATCCCAAAACCATCTTCAAGACAAGTAGTAGAATATGCAAAATGGTATATACAACTATTGTACTTTAGTAACATCATAGTCTGACACTGTATGTAGGAAGGCTTGGAGTAGAATGAAGGGATTAAATCCACTGGAAGCACAAAAATTATACGTAGAATCATTAATACAATTATTAACAGACGTAAAGTAAATTATGCTGCTACTAAGTAGTATTCTTATTAAGTGTATGTAGTTTCTTCATCGCTATCCAAATCATGAACAGTCTAAATTTATCAGAGATGCGTTAAATAACTTGCAATTTGATGATACAGAGGAACAAGATTTTCATATGAAAAAGAAAGAAATAGATTTATTGTATTTGGACGAAGAAGAAAATTTCTTGAACCATATTGAAGCAGATCAAGTACTACGGCAGCAACAAGAAGAAGATATTATTGCTTTGACATCACCAACTAATACTACTACTACTAATAATAGCCATACACTCTATCGACGCCACTCAAGTATTCAGCCAAGCAGTAACAGTATTACTGGACAGTGGGTACTAAACCAATTACAACACCAACAAAACAACAACAGGAACACGGAGGCTTTTGAGCAATTACAGACTGAAGTGACTGCATTAACAGAACAGATTGATAGACTTCGACGTACCCTGAAATCAAAAGAAGACAAAGATAAAAGCTGGTCTACACTTGGTCTTTTTAAACTACTACTAAAACATGTATTGGCAAATTCTGTCATCTTATGTATTGTGCTATATATACTATGGAGAAGAAAATCACCTATTGCTTATGCTATTATTGGGCACATTACACCTATCATTCGTGATATCCTAAGGAAAATGTTTAAAAAGATTGTACAGCGCGACTGGTCCGTTTTGAAAAAATAAATGTCAGTTTTCCAAAAAAAGTAAATGGCGCTAACTAAAAAATGATTGGCCGCCATTTGTTATGAATTGATTGTTGTCACTGAAAAAATTACTTTTTTGACTTTAGTTTGCCTATTTTGGACAAACGTAAAAGAAAATTCAGATAAAAATTCAGGCTACCCGAAAAGTGTGTGAAGGAGTTCTATTAATCACTTCAAGTTGGGTAGAATCCACGCACAATGAAACCGTCAATGTTTGTTTTTAAAAGAGAATCACATATATTTATTAATATCAAATCGCCCACCATAAGTAATATGAGCTTTATTAGCAGTGGTAGGTATACATTAATCCTCAGCCAGGCCCGAAGGAGGCCATGTACCGTTTGTGCATGTTCTGAAGTGGCAACTATTTTGGCAACAGCAGTTAAAATAGGCTTATAAGTAATTACAACTTTACTCCAATCAGTAATCTTTCCGGACAAGGTTTGCAACTGACGAGTAAGAGCATCAATTGTATCTGATTCTCGCTCTGAAATACTTATAATGATAGAGACATCAACAGAAATACAGGCATTAAGTTTTTCTATCAGTCAGCTCATGTGGGTGACCAGAAAAGACACAACCAATTCCTCCACGTTTTCCCCTGAGCATCGGGGTAGTTACTTCACCAATATTAGCGGTTGCAGCTATCCCCTTTCTATCAAGCTCCCTAGAGGCATTTTCAATACGACTGTAGCTTGGTGCAATAGCAACTTCAATATCAGAGGGAATGTGAAGGTCATTGAAAAAATGGGCAAAGTTACCCCTGTCAACAGTGGCGCCATTTACATAAACAAACAAACAAACAAAAAACTTCAATCCTTTTTTTGAGCGCTAGTAAATAGACTATATTGTGATATGCTAGTAATTATGCTAGATCAAACCATGTTATTATTATACCGAAATAAAAACAAAACTCTTCTTACTTTGTTCAAGCTGTTAAAGATGCTTGTAAATCCATGGTTGGATACTTGTGACTACATCTTAAAGACATGAAGTCACCCATGGGCTTCAAAATGAATACCAATGTTTGGCGTCTAAGGAGCACTTTGCATGAAATGCATCAATATTGAAGTTTGTGCCAGAGGTCTGCAGACACAATGTCCCACCTTTATCTCTTCCAAGCGTATAAAACTAATAAGTACACCTAAAATTATCATATGTAAAAATTTTATTATGGAGCATGTAGAATGGTACCTTGTGGACGACTTTTTTTACAAGCACAGTCCACTGGCTGTAAAGTCTCTGACACAACGATCAAAATATGATGCGTATCAGGACGCAATGCTTGATAGTACCAGTCAACGAGTTGATCTCCATGTATTGCCCAAAGAGATTTAACAGCGACTTCTTCTCGTGAAGGATTGTCATCGTCGCGAACCCATATCCATGTCAACCCAGATATCAACGTATTCAACAGGTTGAGAGTTTGCCAGAAGGGAAGTGCTGGGAGTCGTGGATTTCTGTTGCTTCATCTGTTTACACATCAGATAGTATTTGTTTTGTTCGAATTGTCTATGTGCTCTGTTTGATCTTTGACGCATCGCAGCTCTGTCTTCTTTCAGCACTCTGCGTACTTTGCGTTTCGCTTTCGCCTCTTTGTTTCTTCGTCAATAGGAGTTGTCTTCCTTTTGTTGCTTGTTCCAACTATAGATTATGATATATTAGGCGTGTTTTTTATTACATATATACACAAATATACCTGCCATAAATTGACGTCGACGCGAATTTCTCGCATGCTTTGGCTCTTTTGGTTTTATGGCCACTTTTACCATAGTCTCCACATTTAATAGTTTTTAATCAAGAGTATATTACATATGTGAGCCAAACCCATCAAATTATATAAAAATCTTATAAGTCTTACGCTCTTCTTCAATACTCTTTTTCTTTTGCCATGCTTTCCTAGGAATAAATTTTATTTCTTGCTTGAACATGGTTTAGTAAAAGAAAGAAAGAAAGTGTGTGAATAAAATGTAGCGAGTTTAGTTGAACAACATTTTAATATTTTTACAGTCACTTCCAATACTCTAATAACTTTAACGTAATGATTATATGTGGCTACACGTCTGATCTTTTGTCTGCCCATATTTTTAGAGTCTTGCTATTTGGACTGTAAAATTTGCTAATTGGACTGCAAAAGTTTTTTGGGAAACCTGATTTTTGCCAGTTGTGAATTCGTTTTGGACTGCAAAACAAAACACGCTAGATATTTCACTTTTTTTTTTTTACATAAATGCAAAGAGTGGAAACTGTTTTTTTCTAAGTCATTCAACTCATTGTGAAATCGACCATGAATGCAAAAAGGGGAAGCAGTTTTTTCCTAAGTCATCGACACATGTAAATTCATGAGGAACCTGGTAATATCACTTCTGAATCTCGCTTTCTGCTGTAAATATTCATAAAGGGGGTTTTAATAGAACTTTTAATCTAGCGTATAGTAATTTATACCATTTCAATGACAACGAATCATATTCTGCGTTTCATGCTATTGGAAATCGTCATCATCTATGTAAGCATTTGTTAATGCATTCTTACTTGCTTTTTGTTTTTCTTGTTGTTGCTGGAATTTGCGAAATGACAATTTACAATTCCAGAAAGTCTTGTAATGATTATCAAGCTTATATTTTTTCATTAGAGATTGATACACCTCTAATATTGGAGGTAGACGGAAAGAAAGCGAGCATTTAAGGAAGAGAGAGACCCAATGATTGCCAGAAACAGCATGGAGTATCAGAGGAATTGCTACTTTTTTTTCGATTAAGATTTGGTAGTATAGATAGAAAGGTCACAGAAGTATTTGCAGCATAGTATACTGCAACAGCCCTGTTGAAAGTACAAGCAGCGAGTTGAGCACATTCGGGAGCTATCAGCCAAGCCGAAGTAGGGGCAAAGTAGGGCTCAGTCAAAGTGATTTCTTTAGAACCAAATTTAGACGTGATCCCATACTCTATACTTTCTTTGCATTCATCAAAAAGATATAGCTGCTGCTTTTCGTTCAGCATCTCGGTGTATTTACTAATATTTTTAAGCAAAGTGTCTCTCATCTCAAATTTCACTTCCCAGAATTGATCTTCGTCGTCGTATAGTTGTCGAGCTAAAGCACGATATCCACAGAACCCATCCTTTTGTACTTCCAGGATTCCTTTGACACAATCGGCGTCTATCTCGGTAGTGATAGAATATGCTTCCTTCTTCAATATTGTATTCTTTTCGTCCTTTTTATTGGCTTCTTTTCTTACAGGTGACCTGGTGTAAACCTTTTTGTAGATGTTATCATTTTTATCGTCTTCTTCCAACTTTCGCTTTTTCAATTTGCTACCATTGTTCTGGGTTGTTTCCTTCTCATCCTCTCTTGGTTTCTTCTCTTTTTGCCGTGATGCCTGGCATCTTTTGACTGGGTAGAGCTCTTCTTCTCGGTTGACGTAGGACTTTCATCCATATTAAAATATTCCTCCTAATATTGTGCTTCCTCCTCAATCGTTTTGAAGTCGTACGGGTCCGTGGGCATATTTGTTATTTAGAGTAAATACAAGGAAATTCAGGTACAGAATGATAAAACGATTTTTAGGTAGGATAATTCTATATCAAGAAAACTGTCACGACTTGCCAAAGGCTAAAAAAGCTTTACTTTAAGTCAAACTCAATCAATAGGCTATGGCCTTGCGAAAGCGTACACAACAAACTACTCGTGAATTTATATGTGTCGATGACTTGGAAAAAACAGTTTCCACTTTTTGCATTTATGTAAAAAAAAAAAAATGAAATATCTAGCGTGTTTTGTTTTGCAGTCCAAATAGCAAGACTCTATCTACATCTTCCGATGCAACAAATACATGGAAAGTGCCGAGAGAGTGAATGAAGCCTTGAAATCGTTGGACGAGCAGTACCATAGCCAATATGTATCTACTGACTGGGATAGCAATGCTTTCACTAATAATTGAATAAAATTATATTTTCTTTTTAGTAAGCCATACTCATTTCTCAAGTATATAACAATTCTATCATCATTGATATCTGTTAAACAAAAGAACAAAATCTACATTCTATAGCTGCATGGGAACTTCTTTTTACATTCTTCTTTTCATTAATAGGTGTCTTTTCAATATAGTCAGTTGTAAAAAATGAGTGTATTATTTTAATTTTCATGTTATATTTTATCCTAATAACGAGCATGCTTTTGCTGCTTCCAAGTGCCACCATATCTTCTGCGACCTTTAAGTGAGCTACCTACGCCAGTTCCTCGGCCCCCTATAAACATGATAAGATTTTTGACATTATGCTTTTTATGACATAGGCCAAGGGCTTGACGTTCTTTAGAACACAATCTGTCTCTATATTTTGTGTTGATGTGCTCGTTTTTTCGTTTCGAATGAGCCTCTTTATTCGGTAAGTCGTAGAAGTCTTGCAATTGTCTTCTGTGTGAACAGTGTGTACGGTAGCTTTGCCCAATTTGTGCGGTAGTGATTGCTTTCTTTAAACCCTGTTCCGACAGCTCTTTTTCAATATTGACAATCTCTTCATTCTGGCTTTTTCTAAATTCCAGTCTTTTGCAGCTTCTGTAAAAACCACCAACAAGGTCTATGTCACCGGAATGCGTCGTGAAAGGTTTAGGTAGCTCTTTATATTCTACTTGCTCTTCTACTCCAGTTCCCAAAGTGGCGAAACGGTTATACAACTTTAAGTGATATAAAAAATCATTGAATGACAAGGGAACACTTTCAGTCATTTTTACTATCCGATTGTTTGTGCCTGAGAAAGTAAAACTCTCGCGAAGATATTGATGCTCGTTATGTAGCAAGATGTTTTCAGCTTTGTCGATCATTGATGCCGTGCTGATCACCTTTTGTGGATGTTGGGTAGGAGCATGAATAGGCATTTTCTTTAAACTTCGAGCTTTTATCCGCACGTACTGCTGGAGCCTACCGTCTGACAAGATTCGCTCCAACTCTGCAATAACTGTATAGCATTTCGTACGTTCCTGTTTCAGCTCCTGCAGACGTTGCTATAGACGTTGATTTTTTTCTGACTGTTGTTTTGGTCTTTTCTCTTTGACGGTCGAAGGTACAGCTTTTCCCCACCTTGTTTGCTTTAATTCTTTGATTGTAGTTTCTAAATTATCCAGTACACGTAGACTGAGATTAAAATCAAGAGGTTTTCGCAAGTAATCTAGCGTCCCTAATTTCGATAGTTAAAAAACTACAATTTTTGATAAGATTTACCAGTTTTTTAACTTAGATGGGCCACCCATGTTCCATCTAAAAAACTGTTGAGATAATGTCCCACGTCCGTTATAGCTTCTTAAAAGAAAACGAAGGAGCCAGGGCAGAAAGGTATCTACTGAGAGAGGGCTAAAGATGGAAAAAGGGAAGCAACCAGCATTGAGAGAAAAATGCCCGTTTCAACTCACGACTGTACAACAAAGGTGTCTTGGAAACTCTCGCATAAAGCCCTGACTTATTTAGACTGAATCCGTGATTTTTTTCTCAATCTTTAATCAACCATCTTCAAGGTAAATAGTTTAAAAGTAAATAGAAGGTCATTTTTACCTTCGAAAGTTGTGCGTATCAACAAGAAGAACTGACACTCAAGCTGGAGCTACCTAACAACAATACAAATTTTCCAAAGAAACAGAAACATATTTACTACCAGTGAAGATGTATTTACAAGTTAACAAATCTCACTGCCATGATATCTGTAACGGATTTTTTTTCAGGCTTCTTCCATATTTACAAAATTTTGAGTTATTTCGTGTTTGTCCCTACAAAGTTTAGCCCGATGCCCAAATATGGTAAGTGCTAACGCAAGCAAACATGACAAATGGGAGGGAGTGTTAATGATATAAAAACGTTCTTTTTTTTTTTTTTTTTTACTCTTTATACCCTCTCTAAAGAATGGCTGAAAAATCAATTCCACCTATGCAATACGTCCGCCTTGGAAAGACCGGCTTAAGAGTAAGAAAAAAAAAAAAACAACTTTATTGTGTATTGTCTCTAATTTTGAATCATTTAGGTCTCTCGTTTATGCCTTGGTTGTATGAGTTTTGGTTCTTCCAAGTGGCAAAATTGGGTCAAGGACGAAGCTGAATCTATTGAGTTTATTAAGAAAGCATATGAAGCGGGTATCAACTTTTTCGATACAGCGAATACATACTCAAATGGTGAAAGCGAACGCGTACTTGGAAAAGCGTTGCGTGAATTGGGTGCTCCTCGTGGCCGTGTTGTGATTGCCACTAAGGTCTATAACGCAGTGTATGATGATATTACTCAAATTGGCCGATCCAAGTTGCATACCATGCCGGATATGGTAAACCGCTGGGGTTTGTCTCGTAAACATATTTTTGATGCTGTAGATGCTTCCTTGGAACGTCTGGGCGTTGATTATATTGACTTGTATCAAATTCATCATTTGGACCCGGTAAGAAAAACATAATCATGTTTGGGTGGTTGTTTTATACTTATATTCACATATAATAGGATACCCCAATGGAAGAAACTATGGAAGCCTTGAATGATTTGGTTCGTTCAGGTAAGGTTAGATACATTGGTGCAAGCTCCATGAAGACTTGGGAATTCCAAAAAATGAACCACATTGCTGAACTTAATGGATGGGCCAAGTTTGTTTCTATGCAAAACCTTTATAATTTGATCTACCGTGAAGAGGAAAGAGAGAAGGCACCCTATTGTGTTGATAGTGGTATTGGATGGATTCCTTGGTCCCCATTGGCTATGGGTTTTCTTACAGGAAAGAATCGTCCAGCCACTTCACGTTCTAATACCCTCTTGTCTTTCAACATGTTCCCTAAAGTACTAAGTGAAGAAGAAAGCAACAACACCATTCTCGATCGGTTACAGGAACTCGCTGAAAAATATAATGCTACGTCCGCTCAAATTGCTATTGCATGGGAATTGACCAAGGAATATGTCAGTGCTCCTATTGTTGGTGTCTCTAAATTAGAACAGCTTTATGATTTATTAGGCTCTTTGGAAATCAAGCTTACAGAAGAAGATGTCAATTATTTAGAAGAACCATACACTCCTCGTGCTACTATTTAATATAAAATAAAAAGGTTTATTTTGTCTTTTGCTTAAAAACGTATATTCTTTCTATCATCTATGAAAGCTATAGATCATTTGTTATAAGCCTTGAGTAAACATTGTAGAATCATCACATTTGTTAGTTGATAAAGTCTTATATAGCTAGAAAGTGGACAGTTGAATAATTTCTGATCTCTGCAGGAAAGGGGCGTTTATTAGCAAGAGTGCGAATAAGGCTACCATTTTCAAACCACTTAAACTTACATTAATTTCTAAGCAGTCACCTTTTTTTTTTTTTTTACTGTAGCTTCTTTTGACAGGTGTAGTACCTTCAGGCGTTGGAATTGAAATCGATATTACCATTTGTGGTAATTTTTGTGAACGTAACCTGGATAAATTTATACCATACCCAGCAAAGCAAAACGTAAGCTCGTCCACATAAATGGTGATGAGTTCTAGAAGATGCGCAATCAGAATAAAAAAAAATAAAAAACATCTTTTATAGTAAAGAGAAACGTAATGAATCTGACATAACAGGATTTTTACAGAAACTATATAATGAAATAGAAGAGAAGTCTTTTTTTTTTTTTCTCCATCATCATAAACTAAATAAACATTAAAAATGACAGCTGAAAAATCATTGCCCCCTATGGAATATTCTCGCCTTGGAAGTACAGGCTTAAGAGTAAATATCAAAGAATTACAAGAATACATGTATTAATTGCTCTCTTATTTACAGGTATCTCGTATTGCTCTTGGTTGTATGTCTTATGGTAGTTCACACTGGGGCGCTTGGGTCAAAAACGAAGAGGAATCCATTGACATGATCAAAAAGGCCTACGAAGCAGGCATCAACTTTTTCGATACAGCCAACATTTACTCTGACGGTGAAAGTGAACGTGTCCTTGGTAAAGCCCTTAAAGAAATCGGTGCACCCAGAGGCCGTATCGTTATCTCTACTAAAGTTTTCTTCCCTGTTTACGACAATTTTAAAACTGTCGATGAAGACGACACAGATCGCGGAAACGACGCAAAGAACCCCAATTTGGTGAACCGTTATGGCTTATCCCGCAAACACATCTTTGATGAAGTCGAATCTTCTTTGAAACGTTTAGGTGTTGATTATATTGATTTATATCAAATTCACCGTGCTGATCCTGTAAGTTCATCCTATGTTCAATAACTTTTTACTCATTCATATATAACAGAACACGCCTATGGAAGAAACCATGTCTGCTTTGAATGATTTAGTAAGGTCTGGTAAAGTTCGCTATATTGGCGCTAGTGCTATGAAGACTTGGGAATTCCAAAAGTACAACAATGTTGCTGAGCGTCATGGATGGACCAAGTTTGTATCTATGCAAAACTTTTACAATCTCATTTATCGCGAAGATGAGAGAGAATTGGAACCTTATTGTGTTGACAGCGGTATCGGATGGATCACTTACTCTCCTTTGGCTACCGGTTTTTTGGCTGGCAAGAACCGAAACACGACACGATCCGAATCTATTTTTATAACCGACGTTTTGTATCCTTCCATTCACAAAGAGAAAGAAAGTAACGAGGCCATATTGGATAGAGTTGAAGAACTCGCTAAAAAGTACGGAGCTTCCAATGCTCAAATCGCTATTGCCTGGCAATTGACCAAGAAACATATCGCTGCCCCGATTATTGGCGTTACCAAGACAGAACAGCTTTATGATTTATTGGGATCTTTGAGAATCAAACTTACAGAAGAAGAAGTGAAATATCTTGAAGCACCTTATACTCCCCGTTCTCCAACGTGTTAAGATAAATAAAAGAACGTTGTTTTTTTTTAGAAAAAAAAAGTATTTATTTTGTATCCTTTGTTGTTGGCTTATGAGCAGAGATAAAGGAGTTTGGTTTTCTAACAACAGAAGCACGAGGAGTTGCTCTTGCACGCAAAGGAAATGACTTTTTTGGATTCTTCAAATCAAGTAATAATATACCTGAAGGTGACATACTCGTGATTTCTTCTTTCATATTTTTCTGTTCTTTTAATTGTTGTGATGAGCGTTTTAATTTTGCTCTTAATGCCTCCATGACTTTGTCATGATCTAATGGAGTCTCTTCATCTTTGACCTCTTCTGTCGTTTCCTCCTCCTGCTTTTGTGGTAGTTCTTCCTCTTCTTCTTTTTTGGATTCTTGTTTAGGTGTAACGCTACTGCTATTACTACTAGTTCGCTGTAAATAGCGATTCTTTTTCGTCAGGACACGTACAGAAGGCTTTCTCGTAGATCGAGTTCGAGAGAAGGTTCGTTTAATGGACTGTCGGTCTTTTTGAGTGGGTGAATTTGGAGTAGGGGGAGGAGGGTGCGGAAAGTCGTAAGAGGTCTTTTCATTTTGTTGTTGTAGGCCAGGCACAGGACCGTCGTCTGTTAAACTAATTTTCTCGACTAATATTGAAGGTTGCTTATTTGGCTCGGGAGAAGAAGGTGCAGATATATTTAGCTCGGCAAATGGAACATCGAACAAGGTATATGGCGATAAAGGCTGGAGGTGAGATGGTGAAGGTGGGGTATTATTTAAGAAAGGTGGAGAGAGCAAATGACTGTTATTCACTTGAGATAACCAATCGCTTGTAGGTAAGGCTTGTGATCAAATAATCTGTTTTTAGTAACAAATTAAACAATAAAAAAGGGGAAGTAGACTTTGCTTACCTAAAGTATTGTCTAATAGCGAGGCTCTACGATTTTGATCAAGCTGTAAATCAATAAATTTTGATTGCAATCTAGCTTCTTCTGCTCTTCTAATTTCCTCCGCACTTCTTCTCTATATATGATTTGGTTACTAATCAAGTGATCGTAAAAAACCTAATATTGCTGCTGCTGCTGCTGCTACGTACTTTGTCCTCTTCAGTTTTAGCAGCAAGAATATGCTTTAATAAGTCTGTATCATGTTTATAAGTTTCCAATATTTCTGTGACAGTGACATCAGCTAATGATAGCTTATTGGTACTGATATTATCACTGTTATTATTATCTGAATTATTGCTGTTGGTATTGTTTATGGCTTCGATCAAGTTGTTATTATAATTACTACAAGCGTCGTCACTATGAAGACTAAGTGTATTCATCATGTTTGTTGGGCTTAGAATACTAATACTGTCTTTCTTACTACTACTACTTCTCCTACTATTGCTGATATTATTCTGACTGTTATTATTATTTAGAAACATAAGGTATAATAAGCTCTCTTCTGGGTGAAAAAAAAAAAAAAAAAAAAAAAAAGGACGTAAAAAGAAAAAAAAAAATAATTTTATATTTTCCAATTCACGAAAACCATCACACAACAGGGGAATTTTAAAATACGGTGGTACAGTATTTCTACTTTAAATTCAGACGATGTTAATTTTTTTCTGGACGAATTGAAATTAATTTTTAGACAATTAGCTTACCTATTTTGGAAAATAATAAAATATTTTCAGAAAAAAAAAGAAAGATATTTTAGACGAATCAGAGTTAATTATTGGACTATTATCTTACCTATTATAGAAAAAATATAAATGGAAATTAAACAAACGTAAGTTAGTTATAGTATTGTCATGAATTTACCTTAGAAAAGAAGAAAACCTGAGTAAAAAGAAAATAATTGTTAGTATTTTGGTATATGTTTAGAATTTATATATACTTACATCTGTAAGGAGTATGAGAGAGTTATATCAATCATACTGGTGAGGTTGTCGCTTGAAAATTTCTGGACGCTCGTTGCTATTGACTGCAGCGAAGAGAAAGATATCCAA
>JNEK01001066.1:0-10878 GCA_000697295.1 Mucor indicus B7402 | reverse complement strand
ACTGAGTCAAGGTGGTCGCCCCGTTACAGATATGGATATGGTCAAGTGGGCAAATGATATTGTGAAAAAGGGCGGAAAACAAACTACGATGAGGTCATTCAAAGATCCTTCCCTGAAAACAGGTGTCTTTTTTTTGGATGTACTGAATGGTATGAAGCCAGGTATTGTCGACGCAAATCATGCTACTGCTGGAAATACACGTAAAGCCACTTATTTTATGAATCAAAGTTCATGTATTTACTTTTATCTACATAGCCGAGGATGCATTTAACAACGCAAGGCTCGCTATCTCAATTGCTCGTAAGTTGGGTGCTACGATTTTCCTTGTCCCTGAGGATATTGTAGAAGTTCGCGCTAAGATGGTAACTGTTTAATGTACTACAACTGACTGTTTTCCCTTTACTCATTTCTTTACTTCTTTGACATAGAACTTGACATTCATCGGTAGTCTTATGGTTGTTAGCAAGAAGATGAACTAACCTTATACTCTAATGTATCCTATAATATAAAGTATTTACTTTTTTAATTCTAAAGTGATAACATTCAAAGTGGCTTTTTATTATGTATGTTCCTACATATACAGAAGAGAAGTGTTTGATCAAGCATAAGATTCATATATAATAGCAGACTAATTTCGATCAGTGAAATAATGATAGAAAATTTCTGTGGTGTCTCTTTACTGTAGGGTTTTTGTTCATTCAGAAAGTCCCCGTCTGCTTCTTTATCAACTATTTACATATGTATTACATTTTCATATTAAAGGGAAGATTATACTACATACTTTAACTATGCCGTTATTAGCATGAGAGAAAGCTTTTCTTTCCAAATATAATATGATTGCCAGAGGTAACTATCACTGATAACTGCCTTGTCAAACAAAACCAAAGAAAAGAAAAGGGATAATTACACCTGAATTAGCCTAGTTTTGTATACAAAACGAACTTTTCTTTAATGCTGGTTGGAAGCATACCCTTAAAGTCGATTTCGTGTTAGATATTCACATGCGTCCTTTAATGCTGCAGATAAAGTTGGGTTTACAGAAAATTCAGGATTTTGGACTCTGATGTAGACTTTGGCCTGGGTCCCTCATATTAACCGTGTAATCATAAGATGACTTTTTAACGAAGCCTGTTGTATATATCATATGTGATTGACAAAAATGAGAATTTATCTATATGGTTTAGCGAACAGAAATGTTGTCATTGTTGTGCAAGACTTTTTTTTTTTTCTTACCATTTACAATTTTAGTTAACATACTGCACTCGTAATAACAGGCATTCATTGTCCCAAAGTGCTGTAAAGAGAATAGCCTTCTGATAGTAAACGTTCAAAGTCAAATTTTTGGGTCGCCTAAATTGAAACCTCATTTAAAAAGAGCAAATTCTCGCATTTTTTCTTCTTTCTTTCTTTTTTTTTTTAAAAAAAACATTAAAAATGGCATCACAGGAAACTGCTGACATTGTTAAAGACAATGTTGTCAACGAAAATAGTCTTTCTTCTACTACCAATCTCAAGAGTGGTATTCCTGATTGGGAGCATGACACAGAGCCCATTGCACGTCTTCAAGTCATTGATGAGCATCAAAAGTTTACGTAAAAATAACAATCACCTTTTTTTTTTAGCCCTTACATTGACTTTTTTTCATAGACAAAACCTTCCAGAATATATGAAATCTTGGGGATTAGCTGATGCAGGTTTTAAATATGATGTTGTATCTGTATTTGGATCACAAAGTACTGGTAAAAGTACTTTATTGAATCGATTGTTTGGTACAAGCTTTGACGAAATGAATGAAACACAACGTAAACAAACAACAAAAGGTATTTGGCTATCTCGTGGTAGAGGTATGCATGTCCTTGTGATGGATGTAGAAGGAACAGATGGTCGTGAAAGAGGTGAAGATCAGGATTTTGAACGAAAATCCGCATTATTTTCAATGGCTACGAGTGAAGTGATTATTATCAATTTATGGGAGCATCAAGTAGGTCTTTATCAAGGTGCCAATATGGGTCTTTTAAAGACTGTGTTTGAAGTCAATTTACAATTATTTCAAAATCAAAAGAGGTTTGATATTGCCAATAACATATGACTTGGGAAGCTGAACTGTCTCTTTATAGTAAAGAACGAACATTGCTATTAATTGTCATTCGTGATTTTGTTGGTGCTACACCATTGGAAAACCTTGCAAACACGTTAAAGGCGGATCTTGAAAAGATTTGGGAGAGTTTGTCAAAGGTATAGCATGAATATGTGAAAATGATTTTGAGCTCATAAAGATAAAATAGCCTGAAGGATTAGAAGATTGTAAGATTACGGATTATTTTGATTTCATGTTTACTGGTCTTCCTCATAAGATTCTCTTACCTGAAAAGTTTGATGATGAAGTCAAAAAGTTGCGTTCAAGATTCAATAACCCTGAAGACCCTAACTTTGTATTCCGACCCGAATATCATAAGCGTATTCCTGCTGATGGTTATAATATGTATGCCTCAAGTATTTGGGATAAAGTATTAACAAACAAAGACCTTGATTTGCCCACTCAACAAGAATTACTTGCTCAATACAGATGTGATGAAATATCCAATGTAAAGTTGAATAATCTTACAGAGAATACACAAATCACTTAACTATGCATACATATAGGCCGCATTTGAAGTATTTCAGAAACAAATTGTAGCCTTCAAAGGACCTATTTTAGAAAAGAATCAAATCATTCAAGACTTGGGTGATAGAATGAAGGAAATGAGAGGTCAAGCTATTCAGTCATTTGATAAAAGTGCTTCACGTTACAATCAAAACGTGTATCAAAAGAAACGCCAAGAGATGCTTGCTAAGCTCAACACCCAGTTAGGTGTTTATTTCCTTGGACAAATCAACAATTTGCATAAAAAGGCAATTACTATGTTTGACGAAGCACTTCAAAAAGAATTGAAAAACCCTGGTTACAACTTTGCTGAATCAGTGGCTCAATGTAAAAAGGAAGCAAGTGAATTCTTTTTATCTGGAGCAAAAGGTATGTTACGCCTTCCGCCTTTTTTTTTTTTTTTTCATGAATCACTTATTTTTTTTTTTTGTTTAGCTATCTTCTTACCTGAAACGGATTGGTCTTATGCCCATGAAGAAGAATTATTAAATAACGATTTTACCGAGATTTCTTCAAGAGCAAGAGCAGAAGAATTCAAAAAGATGAACAAAGCTCTTGAAAAACAGATTACAAAGGAACTTTCAGATCCTATTTCTTTAGAATTGAATCGTCCTGAAGATGATATGTGGCATAAGATTATTGGTACTTACAAGGCAACTGTACAGGATGGAGAGAAATTATTGGCTAAAAAAGCAAAGAGTAACGTATTTCTCCTTTATCATGAAGAATAACCTAACTTAATGTGATGGCATAGGTTTTGATTCATCAGAAGAGGAAATTAAGAAATCCAGTGATGATCTCAAGAGACAAACTTGGATTGTTTTATGCAAAAAGGTAGATGAAGAATTAGCAGATAATTTGTTACTGTTAAAACTTCGCAACAAGTACGTCTTTGCATGAATCGATGAAGCAAGTAACTGACTCTTTCTACTCTTAGATTTGAAGAGAAATTCCGTTATGATGATACTGGTGTTCCTAAAGTATGGAAACCTGAAGATGATATTGATCTTTACTTTAAGAAAGCAAGAGATGAGACATTATCTTTAATTAAGATATTCTCAAGAATTGATACCAGTAAAGATCAAGACTTTAGTGTTGATTCCACCGAAGATTTTGACTTTGAACAATCCCTTTCTATTCTTAGTGAAGCCAAGCAAATTGATATCACAAATCGATTCAAGCGTGAGTCGGATGCCTTTTATTTAGAAGCAAAACGTTCAGTAGTTGCTACTACGGCCAAGATCCCTACTTGGGTGATTATCATGATGATTGCTTTGGGTTGGAACGAATTCATGGCTATTCTCAAGAGTCCTATCTATCTCGTTCTTTTTATCCTCATGGTATCTGTAGGCTATGTTGTTTATGCTCTTAATTTGTGGGGACCCGTAGAAAGAATTGTTACCACTGTATTCAACGAAGGTAAGAAAATGGCTAGGGAACGTATCGCCGATACCATCAATACAACGGGCCAAGGCACTCAACGCTATGGGATGACTGATTTCAAGCACAAATCAGAATGAACATATAATTTAGTAGATACAATGTGTAAATAAATAAAGAACTCTTTTTATTTAGTTCATCTTTAATGAGTCAATACTTTGTAAATTGAAGGCGCAGTTATGACGTTGAGGTTTGTAGGTAGTTCGACCATCAAAGATGTCAGATTCATAATCACAACGGAGCTCTGATTTTCCTGCACGGACACCGCAAATGATATTCTTTTTGCACTCTTCATCACATTCAGTGGCCAAAGGAGAAGATTTCCAACTGTATTGATAGTATTTATCAAATGTAGCGGGGTTCTCTTCCATGTCTTCTGTGACGTTATGCCACCATTCAGCTGTTAATGGAGAAGTGGGTGAGTCAAGTTTAGCTCTACTAGAATTAAATGCTTCTCTAGCTGAATATTCCATATGCCAATTCTATGAAAACAGGTGAATAAGCTATAATGATGCTTTTCTAGGTTACGGTACTTACAGGGCCATCAACCCAGCTTTCAGCTTGATCTAAATCGGCAATATAAGTAATAGCATCGACTACCTCAAAAGTCTTTGTGTCTACTTTATAAGTCCTATACTCGATGTCAGAAGCTGTACACTCTATATGTGTAATTTCTATTACCTGAAACCAGGATTGAGATCAAGGAAAGGTGTGATAGAGGGAGCAATATAGCCCACAGAAACTGCATCTTTGGCTGTTTGATTTTTACCATTTGCATAAAAGATACTTAGTTCATCTCTAATATATACAGAAATCAGTATACTACATAACGTGTACAAGTGTGCAATAGGTTTACATACTTGTGTGTATGACCAAAGAATTGAGCAGCAATAACATGAGAGTATCTGTCAACAATTTGGTAGTAGTAATTGGAATAATCATGAAAACAAGTATTATCACCGGGAGCAATATGACCAATGATCCATACTCTTTCATTTCTATCTTCTGCATCTTGCAGTTCATCAATCAACCAAGATAAAACAAGGTTAGGATCCTATGAAAGACATCATTAGCAAGGCATCATACTCCAAGTATTTCTCTTTTACTTTATCGGCTGGTCGTTCATATAGCCACAAGTTCAAAATATAACAGAAATTAGTATTTAAACTAATTAATTTTAAACCTTTCATTGGCCTTAATGAATAGCTTCCTGTGTTCGATTCAACAAATGGATTGACATGAGCCGATAACCAACCTTTCCAACTACGCGCTAAACTCCTGTACAGCCACCTCAAGTTATAAAAGTGCTTCTCAATTTCGTCAGGAACACTGGAGCTCAATAATGGGAAATTGTTGGTAGGTGCAGATTCATGATTTCCTACAGCAGGATAAAGCATTGAGTTCAAGAGGAAAGGAGAGTCAAAATAGCTATGCAAGAGACGATATGATTCATCTTGAATGAGTTGCGTTTTCAAGACGGGAAGAGTATTCCAAACCTCGTGAGGAGGTATGTCACCTGTCATGATACCGAATTGAATGGAAGGTTCGACAGTGGGTATATATTCCAATAAGGATTTGATAAGTGTCAGTGAAGTATCACAACTATATTCACCCCAGATGGAAGAAGGTTTAGTAATATTTGTATAATCTGTGTATTCAGATCGACAGCAGATGGGTTTACTGCAAAATGTCTCTGTCCCAGCCTAAGTGATGTTTAGTCTATATGGCGTATATGTCTTTGTGTATATATTACTTGATAATCTGGGTCAATGTGCCAATCACTCAATTGTAATACGGTAAACGTTTTACCAACAGATGTGTCTTTCTTATATGTGCTTGCACTCTTTGGTTTAGGGAAAGTGACATTCCATTCTTCAACCTCTATACTATTGAATGAGTAAATAGAGAAAAAAAAAAAAAAAGATAGGATATGATACTAACCTGGATAAGGGCAAGAATTTAAAATAGCAGCACACATGAGATGACCATCTCTACCTGATACAGTCATGGACTATCGATCATACAAGTGTGTGAGTTGTATATATAAAGGTACTTTGCTATTCATTTCTTACAGGCAATACTTTTCGAAGAATAGGTGCTTGTTCTCTTATAACACCTTCACACTATGAGGATATACATAAGTTTTTTTTTTTTTTCATGATGTTTGTAGTGTTGCGTAGTAGAATATACATACCACATCATCGTCCACTCTATTTGTCCTCTTACATGCCTTTATTAAGGTATTTATCAAGAAAGATTCTGAAAAATAGGACATTTTTTGTACAAGTTGAAGTAAAGAAATACAACTACTGCATGATTGCAAAATAGATTGTGATTCAACAAGATCATCTGTCAATTGATAAACTTCATTTTGAATGGAAATCTCACTTGAAAATGCTTGTTGTTGTTTTTGGTCAATGGCTGCAGTTAAACCAGAAAATAATCCCAGCAAAAAAACACTTGTTGCTGCTTTCATTATATATTTGAAATAGGAAAAAGAAAGAAAAAGGGCTTTCCCTTATCTTAAAAAAAAATATAAAAATGATGATGATGAAAAAGGTCTGATGACTGCATGAATCCCCCCAATCAAGTGTAATAATGCCTAAAAATGGTAAAATGCGATTCTTTTTTATTTTATTAATTTGCTGTAAGAGTAAAGTTAGCAGAAGAAGATGAATTTCTAACAGGCATATGTTCAAGAGGATAAACAAATTGTTCTTCCCAATAAGGTTGAGAGATATTATTACAAGCCAAAGCGGGAATGACATTAAACACTTTTTGAATAGTAGGCAACCATTTCTCAGTCATACCAACAGTAGCAGAATTCAATTCATGTTCAAGTACAAGAATACCCGTAGTGTCTTTACCAGCTTCTTCATTCTTGACCCAAGTTTCAAAGTAACCATCAACAGTAGAAGGAGGAAGATTGCCACCACCAGGAGCAGGCATATCCCAATCATTGGTATCTCTATTCCACATGACTGTATGCATACCAAGTTGCCAAGCAATAGAACGCACACGATCATCTACATCGCCTTGAGGAGGTCTCCAACATTTAGGAGTAACGCCTGTGGTTTCCTTGATGGCTTTCAAAGTCCAATAAAATTCAGCAACAATTTCTTCGTTTGTCTTGGTAGTCATAGCAGGATGAGACCATGTATGAACACAGATATAATGACCGTCATTGAAAGCGCGTTTAGCAGCTTCAGGATAAGTAACTACATTCGAACCAATATACTACCAAAAAAAAAAAAAAAAAAAAAAAAAAAAAAAAAATTAACATACAAGTCGTGTTGGCAAATAACAAAAATATACTTTACAAAGAGGTTAGCTTTTTGATTGTTATGTTCAGCCAAGTAGTTATAAAGTTGCGGCTCAGCATAAGGGTTTTCAGTAGCAGCCCATTTACCCGTGTAAAGATTAAAGGGTCCATCATCATAAGACAAGCCCCAATCTCCCTTGCGAGGACACTCGTGGATATCTTGAGGAATATCAATCTTGGGTGTAATACAATTGGTGTCACTCCACCAGCAATAAGGATCCTGTTTGCCGTCAGTATCAGGGACAAAATTACCAGCCTTGTTTTGGTAACGTACAGGCGCGTTGGGGACCTTGGACCAATCGATTTGTTTAATGACAGCTTGCACTTCATCACTTGTGGTAGAAGGTGTCTTCCATGTCTCGGGATAGCCTGTTAATGTTTCGGTTGGTAAAGAAGCACTCAAGTTGTATGGACCGTAGTTGTAAGAGTGAACCACGCCAGTAGCAGCAGGTAAGTTGCTAGGGAAGACAGGAGAAGTCTGAGCAATGTAATTGTTTGTCTTCGTGGCAGAGGATGTGGTGTTGGTAGGAGCAGCAAATGCCAGTTGACTGGCTAAAGAAATAAGAGTAATACCAAGGATGCTTGACTTCATAAGAGAGACTGTTGTGATCATGTATTTTTGAAAGAAGTTGGTCTTTTTATATATACTTAAAAAAGTATAATTTTTCTAATTTTGGATATTTTATTTTTAAATCAGGATTCATGTTTCAAGCAGCGTCCCTTTTTATTACATCCTATTTTTATAAAGGTTATTCGGAATTTGCTCACATAAGCGTATCTATAAATATAAAGGGTAAACTAATGTCGTGGTGATAATGCCAAGATATCGTTACATGGTCTATGCTGATGTTGACATAATGACACAACTGAGCAATTTACATCTTATGTTTTGATTGTTACCACGTGCTTTGTATATATATATATATGTGTGTGTGTGTGTGTATATATATATACGCATTACAATGACGACTATGCTAATACATGTGTAAATTCTCTTGGATAACTAATGCGCTAATATTTTCTAAAATATAAAAAAAGTACTGTAGTTAAGGAGTTAAGGGGCCAGAAAAATTAACGGCCTTGATGTTTTTGATATGAGAGATGGTATCACACTTCATTGATAGGTTTGTTTTGATTAATTGAATACAATATACAGCATTGTATGATGGAGAGTATTGATTACTTGGGTAAAACTTCGTGAATAGAGGAGTGCAATTGGATATTGCATGCTACAAAACAAAGACGGAAATTGACAAGCTCATATTTACTCGAGAAGTAAAAGCCATAATACGCTTCTTTAACCTTCTTGATGGGCACTGATCGCGATGTGTTGCTCATATTTAAATTAATTTCAATGACAAAAGTTAACGAAAAAAATTTTTTTTTACTCCTACTATAGTAATAATAAGTTTGATTGCTGTACCTTCAGCGCACTTTTTACCTCATTATAGGTAATGAACTTTGGAAGGGACGTTTTGTGCGCTAAAACTGGTGTACGAATTCAAATAGATGTTATAGTTAGATAAACATCTTAACCAAGACATAAGATTGTAGCCTAGAAGAACTTATTTACCGAACTAACCGACATTTTCAGAGTGCGTATCTAATAATCACGTCTGACTTATCTTTGACAGCTTACATTCTTTTTTTAGAGCGTCAATGAAAAGTCTGACAGTAAAGCACTGAAAGTAAAATTACATAAGTTGTATACGAAGCTGCCAGCCCGTTGGACTCCAAAATCATCGACATGCTTATAAATCTTTAAATAAAACGTTCTTGAACCAATGAAATACTTTTGTTGAAAAGCTCAACATGTATTGCATAGAATAAACAAACTACCTGGAAATATCCTTATAACAGACAAAGTGGTGAAAGAATTGAACTGATCACAAAATTATCTTGATATGATGCCATGCATACGCCAAGATCTTTTAGGATTGTATATATATTTGGAAAAGACACTGTCGACACTCAAAATGTGGAGAACGTGGTTTTGGTGCAAGCAGTTGGTACATTTAGTAGTTACTTGTCACTTGCTAAGTTATTGCAAAATGTATTTACTACATATTGTTTTTTATGATATAGGCTATCGCGTCGTTATATGCATGTACCAGCGACATGAGGGTGGCTATTACGTCGCTTTTGAAGCCGAAACTATTGAAGTCCCAAAGTCAATCCTAGAACTACCTGGCTTCATTATGAAGTTGGATAATATTAAACGACTAATCAACCTGTATGAAGTCTTCTGTACTGAGAAAGACAAGAATTTAGTTCGCAAGGCAAAGATACTCTCACCGAACATTTATAAAATGAGCACAGTAATGAATATCCGAAAGCCCAAGAAAGCAAAGACTTCTTCTGAATTCTAATTACCTTTCTTCCATCACTGTTTACCCTATACTTCAAAAAAGTTTACCGTATCACCAATGCTTTTGTTGACTGTCAGTGATCTTTTTCTATTCCGTTGATGTCCTATTGAGCCTTGACACTTTAATATTGTAGTTTGGTTGACGTGGAATAAATGAAAAGCACCGTACTTCAATAACCATCAATAATAAAAGAGATGCTATAATTCATAATAGGAATTTCGCCAGCAATAGAGGGGTCATCAAACTTAAAAAACAGTGCAGTACGCGTAGTACTCTCCCTTTTTAATGACAAATATGAGCCAAGTTACCAATGCCAAATTATACCTTGCAGTAATCGATCGATCAATCTGAAAAAAAAAAAAAAAAACGCCAATCAAGTTGCCATTAAAAGACATTATTACACGTTAGAAAAACTCTTGGAGTAGAAAATGACGATTAGTCAAACAGCTTAGTGAAGAAATTAAAGAAAAAGACGATAATCTTTTATTTCGAAATGAGATGCAAACGTTGCCTGAGGAGGTCTATCGTTTATTTATTATTGGTGTGTCCATAAACAACGATGAGTCTCGATTCAGAAATGTCCAGTCGTTATTTTAGCTTTTTTATAAACAAACAATAGGATTGTCACCTCAAGCATTAATGCCTCTATTTTAAAAACGCCTTCCACCCCTACTAAGGTATAATTAAAAAAACAGTGACTGTTCTAGTATTCGCATGATTATGAAGGTATAAAAACTTCCATCCGTTTTTTTTTTTTTTTCTCATTTCTTTATTTTCTCTTTGCCATTGGAGTCCAACTGTCCCCTACGTGGTATGTGTAAAAAGCAACCTCGAAAAGCAGGCTAGCAAGTAGATCAAATCGCGGCTTGTCCTCGTCGCCTGGCGGGCGAAAAACAGTGCTAGCAGGGGGCTCAAGAGAGTTGTGGATGTTAGAGGCAGCAAGTCTGCATTTTTAGTGGCCCTTTATAGTCTGTATTTCCATGGACTGGCTCACTTGTTCCTTTAACGCGTGTGCGATGAAGTTAATTACTGAGCCCTCCGCCCGTTACTTTTTTTATTTTTTTCTTCTTATAATAGGCGATGAAGTTTATAATACTGAGCCC
>JNEK01001065.1:0-33092 GCA_000697295.1 Mucor indicus B7402 | reverse complement strand
CTGACAGCAAAACCAGCATATTGAGCGCATTCCTTAATTGCATCTCTGATCTCGGTCATGGAACTAAATTCAAAGCCTGAGATGTTTTCAAAGGTGAGACATATATGTCAGGAAACTTCTTGATGTTGATCGATTCATCATTATATAGTGCGGTTATATAATCTAAGGTTTTGGCTATTTGGGCCACAAAATTTTGCTAATTGGACCACAAAATTAAAAATGGGGGGACCACTTTTTTTTTCATTTTGGGCGTTTTTTACAAAAAAATTTGGACCACAAAAAATTACCGGGATTTGTCGCATTTTTTTGGGCCACAAAAAAATATTGCCCGGATTCACCATATTTCTTGGACCACAAAAAAAAATATTACGGGAAATAGATGATTTTTATGAACCTGAATTTTTCTAAGTCATTTCTGATCTGTTTTTATCGTCGAAGAAGCGTCTTCGCCAGCCGCGTTCGTCGTAAGTTTGTTTTCACCCGTGAATTTCTTTTTTTCAAAGCGAAAAGGCGCGTTTTCATTTCTCCCGTGCTTGCGTTTTACTTCATCTCATTCTTCTGCATAAACTCCTTTGTTTCTTGCAATTTTTCTTGTGATATTTTCAATCGTCATCCAGTATGAGCAATAATATACGTCCCAGAAGATGACGGCACTTGATTCAGCTAAATAATATTAGACAATAAAGTTACTTGAAAGTTTTGTGATGATTTTAGCTTTTACTAGTACACAATAGTTTGATACAACGGACCCTTACGATGATTTCCAGGACAGTAAGAAGAGCGAGTCATATTGGACCAAAATTGTTTATCAGGGCAGACACTTTGTTCGACCACTTCGAGCAGTACAGAAGCCTTTTTTCAAGTTACTATGATTTTAATAGATGTAAAGAAAGTGCCTGTTATGGCATAAAGGCTGAAAAAGGTGACAAAACGATTTTCTCTGAAATGATCAGCAGTGCTCCTAGAGAAGCTTGGTTTATGTCACCTGAGTGTGCTCGATTAGCTGCTTGTACATTTAATAGGCCAGTCGCTATATATGACACAAGCTCACCTTCAGCCACTTATCTGTCTATTCTAGCTAGTGCCAGTAACTTTGGTAAAAAAGCCATTACCACTCCTCTAATTATGCATTTTGTAAATGGCAACCATTGGGTATCGTTACAGATGAAACGCTCGATAATGATCAGATTACCCGTGATTTGTACTTTATACAAGACATCTATGATGAGACTCAAGAAAAACGACATAATTAAAACGTACTGGAATCGCCATTTATCGTTTCATAAAGTCAAAAAGGATGCTAATAGTAAGTGTGATCTCAAAAAAAAAAGTAAAGACATCAACTCTAAACTGTATGATATTTGCATTTTAGCAAAGCCTGCAAAAACAGAAGACAAACAACGTAAAAAAAATGAAAATGACAAACAAAGAGATGAAGAAGAGAAACCCAAACCTTTAAACCGTAAAATACACGTTTAAAAACACAATGCTGGCTATTTTTTAACTTATTATTTGATGTAATTAGCATACAGAACAACTATAGAAGACTGTGATGAAGACAGTATGGGTGACTTCCAGTAAGCAAATAAAATAGAATTGTATTGGCCATTATATTTTTTCGAAGTGTAAAAAGAGCTTTTTAATTATCAAGTAGCCTACTATAACAGGAAAAGATGCCTTGTGGAAAATGGGAGAGTAAAGCTATTGAGCCTACCTTAGCCGAAAGGCCTAAATCGTGCATGTCTTGAAATTGGAACGTAACAAAGCGCTATAGAGGGAGAGAATTTTGCACGTAATCTGTGTGAATGCTGAAACTACATAAAACCAAAGAAATTGACCGCTTGCTCAGACTTCAAAAAGATAAGCAAACATATCTAAAAAAAAAACTACATTTTTTTGTAGGTAAAAATGACTTAGAAAAATTCAGGTTCATGGACAGTGAAATTCATAGGTAAAAGACAGATCAGAAATGACTTAGAAAAATTCAGGTTCATAAAAATCATCTATTTCCCGTAATATTTTTTTTTGTGGTCCAAGAAATATGGTGAATCCGGGCAATATTTTTTTGTGGCCCAAAAAAATGCGACAAATCCCGGTAATTTTTTGTGGTCCAAATTTTTTTGTAAAAAACGCCCAAAATGAAAAAAAAAGTGGTCCCCCCATTTTTAATTTTGTGGTCCAATTAGCAAAATTTTGTGGCCCAAATAGCCAAAACCTTAGATTATATAACCGCACTATATAATGATGAATCGATCAACATCAAGAAGTTTCCTGACATATATGTCTCACCTTTGAGACATCAGGATATCTTTAGTGAGTAAATAACTGTTGTAACTACCATCACATAGGCCAGTATACAACAAAGCAGCTGAATCCAAACACGAACATCCCATTCTTTATCAACGCTCCTTGTGAAATGTTCGTTCGCTGTATAATACCTTTTTTTATAGGTGAAACCACTAACAATAGTGTCCTTGACTCTGAAGCTAATAGGGTTTTTGTGGCAAGCTTTTTCGAGGTAGTTCGAAAAATTAAATCCAAGACGAGCTCGGAATACTTCTCCGCTAGAGGTCTTCAAGAAGACACTCATAGAATGTTTACATGGCTGACCGAAGGCTTGAAGTACTTCAAATCAAGACTTGCATTTGACAATGTTAAAAGAAAAACAAGATGTCGGAACTATTTCAATAGATCAGAAAAGCCAAAGGTTTTAGATGTTCCTCCGTTCGTTTCTGGCCTTCCGACTATCAAAGATTTTATTGACACTGGTGATAGTGTAGCTGCTCTCCAAAAACTAAAAGGACAGCTTTGAACAAGCTTACCTCAAGTGTTTGATCAAAGCAAACGATGCACAGGTATGCTTGAAATGTATAAAAAGAGCCGTAGATGCTGAAAATGTTATTTCGGACAACGGATTCCTAATGTTCTTTTCATTTCTGGAATTACCAATTTCTCCCACGCAAGTAAATGGCAACAAAATTTCCAGTCATACTTCCCTGAACACTTCACCATCCAAAAAAAATGATTACTATCTGCACACCAAAGTATTTTCTACTGAAGGTAGCGGTGAACATTTTTATGCAGTTGGTAAGATTCTATTGGATACTAAATCGTGTAAGGTGGCGATCTTTAATATTGGCAACTTGAATCAAAACACGAATGCATCAGGCTTAGTAAAGAGATTGATGTGTTTGAAATAAACAGCTCCCATCACCTTCTTCGGTGTGAGAATACTGTAGCTATATGTTACTTAAGATGAGGATAATAATAAAGTGTTATTTTAAAATTGCATGAATTATGTTGACTGCTTTGCTTAAGAGAAGACGTAAATTTTATGTTCCTGCCCAAATGGGGTGTTCCTAGAAAAGGCCCCACAATTCACCAGAACGGTGTAAAGTTTAATGTTGATTCGTCTGAACGTACTTCTATTTTTGTTTAGATTTTGTTTTTTCCTTTGTCCAGAAAAGGCAGCAAATCGTCCGAATATTAATTCTGATTCGTCCAAAAGAACTGACATCTTCTGATTTTCAAGTTAGAAACTCTGTATAAAACCCTTGATATAACAAGCAAGTTTGCTTTACAAGTCAAGAAACCCTAAAGTGAA
This sequence comes from Mucor indicus B7402, assembly GCA_000697295.1. Taxonomy (NCBI): domain Eukaryota; kingdom Fungi; phylum Mucoromycota; class Mucoromycetes; order Mucorales; family Mucoraceae; genus Mucor; species Mucor indicus. Next base: position 29,488 of record JNEK01001065.1, on the reverse strand, counting down.
GAAAAAAAGGTAAAACCATTCTATTTAAAAAAAAAAACTAAATACGCATTTTTTTTTTCCTTTTTTTTAATCGATCAACATGTTTCAAACACCTATTGATAAGTCTTCTGAAGTCTCTTCAACTGAGGATACTCGAGATTTGGCTGCTTCATTCGCTACTCAGCTTCAACAACGCAACAATAATGGCATTGCTACTACCAAGGGTAATAACGAGGACGGTATCTCTGCTAGAGATTGGGCTTTACTTCGTGATCCAGTTCTTCATAAAGAGCGTCTTGAAGCTATTCGCCAAAAGAAGGGTTTCATTATTGATATGGATGGTGTGATCTATCACGTAATAGTATATGTAAAAAGAGCCTATAGACATACCCTTACCTTTTTGAATTATAGGGCTCCAATTTATTGCCTGGTGCAAAGGAATTTGTTGAGTTCTTGGAAAAGAACAATAAAAAGTACCTTTTCTTGACCAATAACTCTGCTCCTACACCTCGTGAATTGCAACAAAAATTACAACGACTTGGTATTGATGTAACTGAAGATCATTTCTTCACTTCTGGTCAAGCAACTGCACATTTCCTTCACTCTCAAATGCCTGAAGTAAGTAGATACAGTTATAATTTGCATAACTCTATGTAATTCTTATTTATTATTAGGGTGGTACTGTTTATGTGATTGGTGAACCTGGCCTTGCTTATTCTCTTTACGATAAAGGTTTCTTCATGAACGACCATAACCCTGACTATGTTGTTTTGGGTGAATCTGCAGTTTACAACTTTGAAAAGTTAACCAAAGCTGTTCAACTCGTTCAACAAGGTGCCAAATTGATATCCACTAATTTGGATGTTGAAACACTTGATTCTAAAGGCCGTAAAATCCCTGCGACTGGAGCATTCACTGCTGTTATTGAATTGGTCACTAAAAACAAAGCTTTCTTCTGTGGCAAGCCTTCGGCTTTGATCATGCGTTATGCCCAACGTGTCCTTGGTTTATCTCGTTCAGAAACTTGTATCATTGGTGACCGTATGGACACTGAGTAAGTCGAGTACTTTGTTTTTGGTACCATAGTTAAGACTTACATATTCCTTTTGGTTTGTGTAGTATCGTAGCTGGTATCTCTTCTGAAATTGATCCTGTTCTTGTCCTTTCTGGTGTTACTGAAATGAGTGATCTTAACCTCTTTGCATATCACCCTTTTGTCATTCTCGGTGGAGTATATGAAATTCCTAATAATGATGACAAGAACAAGCTTACTGATAGTGACCTTGAAGAAGCTAGTAGACGTGTAAGTCAGGTTTTGTTTTTTTTAAGATTGCAATAATTTTAATACTATTTATTAGGCTTCTCTTCTTTAATCAAACGAAAATAACACTATATTAGAGAATACATGGAGCCACAAAAACAACAAGAGGCATACAAATAATGTTATTTCATAATACGTAATAAAGAGCATAGTAGTAGTATAAAAACAACTGGTTTGTGACCTTAAATTTGACACTTTCACAACTGTTACATATAAGAAAGCTTGACAAGGAATTACTTCTATAATACAGCTGATCCATGTAATGTAAACAAAAGGAAGGTATTATGGATTTGCTTGAATCTAAGCGTATTCAAAAAAAAAAAACCTCCAAAGAATTCGAACACTACTACATCATCATCATCATAGAAAAGCAACAAAGGAGCATTGTATCTTATACCAGTAATGGAACATAAGCATCAATCTTCATATTACATAGTATTTAGCTGTTTGATTTAGCCGACAGTTAGATCAACTTGCATTAACTTTGCCTACAGTGGGTAGTAACAATCCTTAGGTTGACAAGGCGAATGACTTGATCAAAATCCAGACTAAGCTATTGCCAATTATATAATATAGACTTGAAGCTTGGAGTCCTGACTAAATAGATATCATACTAACTGTTACTATTACACTTCAGTCATACTACGGATACAAGTATTTTCAATTTGGCCTGGTTAAAGAAGGAAGTAGGCGAAATTGTGCCTTTTAAAGAGACAAAAATTATAGAAAAATACATCGAAAAGGTAGACAAAAGAATAGTTGCTTCAAAATGCTCTATGACTGCCTTGTACATATAATATTAAGAAGGGAAATAAAAGGGCAAGCGATATTAATAAAGCTGGTTTCTCTTTAAGTAGTCTGAATAATGCGAACAATGTCAAACACATATGCCATATCACTAATCCTGAATCATTATACCTTTTTTTTTTTAAATATCTGCTTAGCTTTACAGTGATTTAGTCTTCTAAAGTAAAATAACTTTAACAACATAAAGTAGCTTGATTTATAGTTATAAATATGTATATTTATTGAGAAGGTTGTGGTTGAGCTTCTTTATTCTCAGCTTGTTGTTGAGGTACATTTTGCATCATTAAGTGTGGATTAGGTGTATTTAGTTTTGTAGTTAAAGCTAAAAGGCGTTTATCGGTGTACCCAGACTAAACAAAATACTTAAAACATGACTCTCTTCTTTTGTATGATTATACTTACACTCAGTAAGTCTTGCTCTCTTGGTACTCGCATTTGTAACATAGTATTATTCTTTAAGCTTTGTTTCAAAACCCGTTTTAACGAGTCGTCCCCTATTATACTGTTAGAGCTTACTTCTTTAATGGGCAGGGTGATACTCTACGATTTAACAAGCATTTCCATAAACTGTCGAACCCTTTGTATTGCAATACCATACCTGAAATCGTACTATCTTGAAATGATAACTTTAACCAAGCAACTAAAGGCTCAATCGTGGCATCAGCTGTAATGAATGAGTTAGTCAAGTCCATGATTAGTTGTATGAAACTCACGAGAAAGTTGAAAGTATAAGGTACGATTAAAACACAAGTGATTCACTTCAATGACAATGCCGTTTATTGGAACTTGTGCTGAAGTAGTCACTTGTCGATCTTGACTATGGAAACAAGGTAAGAAATACGGATGAATAAAAGTTTATGTCATTTTACTTGTATTGGTTTTCTTTTTGATTAGGTTGTGAAGACCAGTTTTGGGATTCTGTAAAAGAACCTGGAGAAGTAACATGTTGTTGCTCATTTTGTGTTGTATTCGGTGTTGCATGTTGTGTTGTATTCTGTAGCGCATGTTGTGGTTGAGTTTGCGGGGAAGGAAGTTGCTTTTGTTGAATGGGAGATTGTTGAATGGCTTGTTCTTGCTGTTGCTGTAGTAACAATTGTTGCTGTTGTTGCGCTAATTGTTGTTGTTCCTTTTGTTGTTGCGCTAACCGTTGTTGTTGTTCTTTTATTAATTTTTGTTGTTTCTCCAGTTCTAACTGTTGTTGCTGTTGCTGTTGCTGCTGTTGGCTATTAATTAAAGTACTCATACCTTCAATTAACTTTCGTACATCAGCCAAATTATTAGCAGCAGCTTCAGAAGCTCTATCCATTGCAAAGTTCATTAATGTCAAAGTATGTGTATTTAGGAAAAGGTTTTCTGAAAAAAAAAAATGAAAAAATTGAACCAGGCTACAGGTTTTTTTTTTTTTTGCCCTATCAAATTTAAGCCGAGCGTCTTTTTGTTCATAGAAAAAGGTGGATATTATTATTATTATTATAATGCTACAAAACAAAAACAAAAAAAAAAAAAAAAGGGAGGGTAAGGGTAAAATCTATACATGTATAATTATTATTCTTCTTTAGGTTGACAACAATAAATATTTTTTAGCCAATCAGTTTCCAATATTTCTGCAGCGGAAATTCTTTTGTTTGGATTTGGATCTAACATACGATAAATAACTTTTTTTGCATGGATATCAATGCCATCCAAAGTATCGAAGCGGCCCTCTTTTGCTCTTTTACGTATTGTCTCTCTTGCTTTCAAGACGCCGGCTTCTCTTTTCGCGCGCTCCAATGCCTTTTCTTCTTCTGTCATAGATGTTGATCTTTCCAATAACTTTCTTTTTGCGTGTTCTCGTTGAGCATTGGCTCTTTCTTCATCTAAGAGTTGTCTGAATTTCAAGTATTTATCATAGGCATCATCTTCACCTGGTTTAGCGACTTGCCATAAATGAGTGGCTTTTCTTAATGCCATATAGATAATACCACAAGCCCATACATCAACCGCTCTGGCATCATAATTCTTTTCAGTAAATTCTTCAGGAGCGATATAAGGTTCAGACCCTACTAAGCCACGTATTAAATGTATTTTTGAACATGCTTCATCATCTTGATCTTCTTCTTCTTCACCGTCACTGTCCATGGCAGTCCCTTTAAAACAAGCTGCTGAACCAAAGTCAGATATCTTTAGGCAACCCTGGCTTGTCAATAGTAGATTTTCAGGTTTTAAATCACGATGCGCTACACCTATTGTGTGTAAATAGTCTACACCGCGCATTAATTGTTTAAAGAAGCAATTGGCTTCAGCTACTTCTAATCCATCAGGGCAATCGTATAACACATCAAACAAATCCCCTGCACCAGGAAATTCCATTATTTGACAAAATATTGGTGATGTTTCATTTAAAGGTAATAGATCAAATGTTTTTATAATGTTTATATGATGCACTGAAGAAGCGATATAATACTCGGATGTCAATCTGCTTATGTAATCTTTAGATGACTCTACTGTTCTTTTTCGCAATTCCTAAAATTCATATTACTCACGCATGTAAAATGCCTCAATTTTTTTTATTACCTTTACGGCGTACAAATGCTCACCTGCTCCATCTATCTTGTGAGCAACTCGGACTATGCCTGAAGTGCCTTTGCCTACTGTCTCTTGACACGTGCCCCATTTTTCAGCCAAATTTAACTTTTCAGGTGTACGATGTAAACGTTGATCAAGTGCATTACGTTCTTTTATGATCTCTTCCATAGTCACTTTACGTTCTGTCCATTGTGTTAGTTTTAATGACTTGTTTAACCCAGTCACAAGTCCATTCAGGGAAGCAACCATTCGGTTTTGAACCGGTAAAGTCAAATGATGAACGTGAGTACCATCTTCTTGTAAGCGAAAACGAACTGGTCGATCCAATGAAGCTCTTTGTGAAACTGGTGGTGATAATGTTATTGGAGATTTATTGCTAGCTGTATGAGAAGAAGTCGCTGTGCTATTGGAAGTTGTTGCTACTAATACTGGAGTTGGTGTGACTACTTCTTTATTCTCTTCTTTTTCTTTTACTACTGTTACTACTTCTTTCTTATTATTGCTTGTCGACTTTTTTTCTTTAAATATCGATTGAAAAAACCCCATAACTATCAAAAAAAAAAAAAATTTTTTTTTTCCAAATAAAAGAAGGAGAAAAATAAAAGCAAAACTTGGTAACTTTTTTATGTTCGTGAAGAATTCAGTTACCCTGAAAATACGAGCCAATCAGATTTATGTCTTACAAATACTTACAAATACAAGTTTTGCCAAAAATACATGGCTTTTTAGTTTTGTCAGACCTAACACTATATTGCTAAACACAGCATTGATGATATCTACAGCAACTTGCTTAAGAATGTCTACCGGAAAGGCCCTATAACTTTCAGAACCTGATGCTGACACCGAAATTAGGATCGACTAGCCATTTAACCTTTGAGAGCATCGATTGAGATAGCAAAGGGAAAGACATCGACGACAAGCAACTCGGTAAGGATAAAATTTTTTTATTGTATTTGACTTTATACTATGTGTAAGAGGCTATGCCATTAATAACACCATTGAGCCATACACAGATGATAAAGATTATTATATAATCAACATTATAAATTTGTAATGAAGAATCGATCGGGAATCTTCATGTTTTAATTATGAATTGACAGCACTTTACATAAATAAGGGACTTTAATTACACTGGTCTAACATGGTTATACTATTGTTTTTATACATGCTTTACTTGAATGAGAATGTGTCCATTAATTTACTTTTAATAATATATTTATTTCAATCTAAACAGGTCTGATAGTCGACGTTTTGGTACAGGTTTTTCTTTAGAGTTAGCTATATCTTCATCTATATCAGCATCAAAAGAAGGTGGTGATACATCTCCTCCTTCTGCTGTTGGTTTAGTGTTGTAGTGAGTCGAAGGGGACCTTCCAATGTGTGGGTGTGACTCGCGCTGTTGGTTCAATGTATGGAAGATTTGGTCATCAATGTAATACGCCTTCAACACGATTTCCATCATTTGATTTCTTGCTTCTAAACGCATGATGCGCTTCTCCATGCCTTTTACTTCATCCGAATCTTGCAAAGTTGCATTTTTATCCTCGTGGTGTGTTAGCTGGTTGATTTCATTAAAAGCACGCAAGAAACGAGAGTCTACAGGTGTAGCAAGTGGAACTTGGGCCATCTCTTCATCGTGACCGACTCCCATGTGATAATCGTTATTTTTGAATAAACGGCCATCTAATGTGTCAGAAAGCATGCGTTCGTGTCTGTTTCTAAAAGCGATATGTATCAAACCCCAAGCGCTGAATGGACGAGAGCCAAAGATGAGGATAATAATTGTTGTCATTAGCCCGAGAATACCACCAGCAGTTGCAATAGCACCCAAGATTGTGCTATCTCTCTTGTAAGTAATGATTTCCTTGTCAAACGTATCAGGTGAGATTTCAATGGTAGCGCCTGCAGGAACTTGACCCTGGTGCTCATATGTTTGCGTAAAGTTTTCTGTAGGTAGATAGCTAGGGAATAAGTTACCAATATAATTCCAGGCACCATAAGGGTTTAAATTTTGATGTGTCTTTGTGTCAAACGTGATGGAAAGACTATCATTATAGGACATAGAACCGAACGTCTTCAATGCTTGAACACTATTATCTCCAAACTGGGCCCATTTCTCCAAGTCGTCTTGCGACCATCCTTCAGGCAAGGGCTCGTCAAAGAAGATGTACCGAAGAGGGCTCTCATTGACAGGGTAAATGCTTGCATATATAATTCCTCCTTCACCAATAAAGTTTGGATCATTTTCTATTCCGAAACTAAGGGTTGGTCGTTCAGCCGTAGATACAAGGGAGCTGTTTGACTTGAACATCCAACATTGCGTATCACTATTTGAAAATTCATATAAAGGAGATTGTGTGTCACTGTCAAGGTAGTGAAGGTAATCAGTACAGTTTAGTTTGTCGCTCATCGATTCTCCTTTTACAGTGCATGTAATGGGTATATAAGATGGAGAAGAAGTAGCAGCAGTAAAGTTCCACTTGTTGACGCAGAAACGAATATCTGTATAGGAAAAAGAAGAATTAGACCCGCCGCAGATACATACACATAGCTTAAAGGATATTACCTGGATAGGTGATGTTGTCTAGAGTTTCCGTTTTTGAAGTGTTAGATATAGTGGTGTTGGCGATATTGTCATAGCAATAGACGATATATAAAACAAATATAATAAAAGCTATTATTTTGACAATACAGTGGAGCACTTCTGTCCATACTGGCTCACCAATTCTATTATTGTAAAGAAGATCATTTAGCAAAAAAAAAAAAAAAAAAAAAAAAAAAAAAAAAAAAAAAAAAAAAAAAAAAAGGAAGTTAGGGTAGTTTACCTTGGATCATATAGCATTTTAACTAGGACTTCGGTACCACTGTCAATATTCCCACACCATGCACTTAGGTAAACAATGAAAATCCACAATAGAAGGATAGCAGCAACAACAGCAACAACAATCAAGAATTGATCAATTTTAGGGAGCGCCAGAACAGAAACCCCATGCTTGACGGGCTTTGGCGGAGGAAGTGTCCTCAGTACCATTGGATAATTATCTGAAGAATAACTAAAATTACTTGGTATTTCAAAAACGTCAATTTCCGATAAACTAACATCATGGCCCAAAACAATTGTTTCACCTTGAAAAATAAGGTCAATCTAAAAACTTTTCGGTATATGGAAAAAATGGTTACCAAATAATGTAACAAAGTACTTGTTTTTTAAAATGGCTGAAGTTGCGCCTGCCCTCATTTCAACAATAGTGTTGGTGTCATCCCCAAAGCTGTAATTATACCATTTAAGATTTCCTCGCGTGGTGTCAAGTGTATAAACATCGTTGTTTAAATATAATTCATCGGTATTGGGATCGTCGTAGCGTCCGCCAAAGATATGAAGAAGTTTCGTCTGTGGGTTATATTGTGCCGTAGAATCAAAGCGGTAAGAAGGAAAATAACCACCAACAGTATACTCAGACCAATCACCTGTAGAAGTATTGAGTGCAAACACACTTTGAGAAGAGGTGATATTAGAGACGCCATAGTAACTGTAAGTATTGTTGTCCTTTATGTATACGGTGCCGTTGTCCAGGTTACTCAAGAGGAAGTTGATTTCGTCAGTTGAACTAATTGTATTGTTTATTAGTATATAGACTTTGAGCAATCCTATGTTATGTATAATTACTCTTGAGTAGTATAGGAAACAGCTCCATCAAGACAGAAAGGTGCATCCTTTGGTAACGTATCAAATGTATGTGTGTTGGGATCATAAGATATAACGGTTCTAGGGCATAGAGTGTCGACTTCGTAGATAGACCTACCGCCAACGATGTAAACCTTACCATCATTTCCAAGTACAACATTATGGCGTAACCTGCTTTCATAAGTAGTATTGCCCCTTGTACCATAGTTGTAATGAGCTTGGTCGCGCAGGTTTGTCCAGGTTAATGTCTCAAAGTCAAACTCATAAGGTGAAAATAATGTATCTGTATTCATGTTGAATATGTCAACTGTAAGAACCAATAGCTTTGTAGTACCGGGTAAATGAATAGGTTGACAGAATAAGCATTGAGGGCCCGTGTTGGTGGCATTAACCATTGATAGATCAAACTTGAATGTCTTCTCGTTGAATTCATACTTGTATAAGGTACTGGATACATTTCGAATATTAATTGACACTGCACCACCATAAACATAGATACTATCATTATACACAACACTTGAGCTGCCTACAAGTCTAAGGCTTAATTTGATTCTGGGATCAACTATATTGACAGGTGCTGGAATGTAGTCAGCAGAGACTGACACTGTTAATAATAATAGAAATAGATACACAAATAGCATGAATATAGATAGCGATCAGGCGAATATGGTCTAAAAAAAATATAAGAAAAAAAGCAAAGCTTCCTCTTATATAAATCAAAAGAAAACAAATGAAAAAAAAAAGCTGAAAGTGATTGGTGTCGCAACTTAGCCGTAAGTTACACTACGGTAAACAAGATACTTATAAACAATCATTGATCCAGGTATACGGGAAATTCCTTTTTATGTATAGTTTAAAACGGCACTTGTTTGAATGGTCCGTATCTCTGCGGCCCATCATCTCATTATTGTTGCTATTGACTTTTCCTGGTAGTAAATAACGGTTAAAATAAAAAACTGAGGCGCCATTTTTATAATCCGTTTCTATTAGTAAACACATCGTTTAGGATAAAACAGTTAAATATGGGATGAAAAAACTTCAATTTTACAACCATATATGGTCACGAAAAACTTTGCCACTTTGCTTATTTATTACTAAAGGCATAAACATAGTAACCAGAAAACAGAAATCTAGTAACCAACAACAAAACAACAAGCCGAATGTCAGATATAAAAGTCATCTATCATTTATCATAGGACAAAGCTTTTCAAAGAATTGCATTTTATTATCAAACTGGGCCTCTATATGCTATATAATCTACAATCGGTAATGACATAGATCTGGAAAATTAGTTGTATTTAGGAAGATTGGGCTTATATCTTATATAAAGATTACATAATCATTGATCCAAAATTTGTAAATAGATATCATTCATAGTTGCCCCTATGTAAAAATAATCAAAAAGAAATAACTGAGAGCTTTTATACGGACGTGTTCTTCATATAATTCGGTGCGAATATCAAGAGTAAATGTTAAACAAATTACCCAATTTCTTCTGCCTACGCAAAACGACAGAACTGCATGAACCTACTAGCTCCTTTTACCTTCTTCATTTTATTTTACGATTATACAGTGCAGTCAGCATTTCAAAGTCTTGCAGCATGTAAAATATCGTCACTTTCGAGCGAGCTTTATTCAAGATGAGAAAGGGGGAAAAAAAAAGCGTATGATCCATGTAACACTAACGAACCACATGCATTTTCTTATTAAAAAGCCATCCACTAAGCCGAGAAACAGCCATAATGTAACACAAGTTGCATCCGCCAACCGGGTATTATACAGCATCCTATAGATGGCATTAAACTTACTATCTTTCTGCATATATGTACGTGCTGTATAAGTGTAACGCCCTGTACATAGGACTAAAACTGTTCATTTCGAGTCTCACATTTAAATGGGAAAAAAATGCACCCTTTAATCAATTATCCTATATTAAGTGTAAGTAGGCGACATTATTGCTGAGCATGCCGCAGATGAGCGACGCCTATAAGTTATATCCCTAAAGCGTCACCACAAAAGTAAATATTTACGAAGAAGAGTTATCCAAAACAAAAAGAAAAGTTTATAAAAGAAAAGTGAATGCTTTTTTATGTTTGGAAGCGTATTACAAAGGCTCATGTCAGAAGAATACAACTACTAACAACTAATCGTACTGTATACGCTTCTAAATTCAATTCGTTATTGCAAACTGAATTCGGCTTTGCGCCTACCAAAACAACAAAGTATACAGCCCTGTGTTTTATGTGAAGACACCATCTCACTACTGTGTCTATTTTTTACTTGTTGGCTACTTTCACGTAGCCTTTAAAACATAGTGACAAGGTCTTGAAAGTAGATAGACAACACGTTTAAACATCCAGTATTAAAGGCTTTAATAAAAAGTTTTTTTTTTTTTTTGTGTCGTTTTAATGCAGGTATAAAATATAGAACAGTAGTTGTAGGATAAAAGTATACATAAACCTACCGTTTCGTTTCAGCTCGTTCATCTCATTATATCAACACTGCTTAGCCTTAATATTATAACATCTTTCCCTCGTTCAACACTGAAATATCGACTCTACGCAATACGTATTATAATATCGACTCTATGCTAGGTACTCGTCTTATGTTACATAGTGTTTTGATTCTTTAAAAAACAAAGGTCTGCTTTAACGATATTTTTTTATGTATATGTTTAATCCATATCAATCGACGCGTCGATTTTTCTTTGAAAAAAAAAAAAGAAAAGAAAAGAAAAAAACATTTCCACAAGGGGTGTATATGAACGTTTTCTTTTTATCGACGGTAGGGTTGTGGTGAATCGCGTCTATATCCACGTGAGCTAATTGGAGGTGGAGGTGGAGGAGGTGCGTCTTTTTCAGAAAAAAAACAGGTTAGCAGACGCAAAAATAATGTTATTACAAAAACTAACTTACAAGGGTCGTTCATTCGACGGTCGTCTAAAGGAGGAGGTGGAGGACCGCCGGGCCCACGTCTAGAGGGTCGATGTTCGCCCTTTTTTGTAAGGCCAATATCCCTTTTTTAAAAAAAAAAAAAAAAGTCATGTTCAGCTTTCTATCCTTAACATCCTCGCAACTGTTTTTTCCTTCTCTTTTACCAATCAAGCCTTAAACGACGTCCTTCAACACTAAAGCCGTCAAACTTCTCAAAAGCATCTTCTGCATCTCGGCGATCTTCAAATTCGACAAAGGCAAAACCCTTGTTTTTATTCGTTACTTGATCCATTGGAACAGTGACTGATTTTATACGTCCATAACGCTCAAACATAGTGACAACCTAGAGAGAGAATCAGCATCGGAAAATAATAACAAAAAAAAAGAAACTCCTGAAATCTACATCGCGTTCAAGAAAGTCGTAAGGTAGGTTACCAGCGTAAATGGTGCTTGTGTTTTTTCTATCTTGTTCTGTTCCTCTGTCCACAGGTCTTCTAGGTCTAGGTCTAGAAGCATAACGACCACCTCGTCTGTCGTCATAGTAACGACGGTCGTAGTGATCGTAATAACGGTCTCTATCGTAGCCTCTATCGTAATAATCCCGGCGAGGGTAGTCGTATCTGTCTCTATGGTAATCGTCGCGGTAAGAGCGTCTACTATCCTCGTAATATCTGTCCCTGCTGGAACCACGTCGAGGAGATATGGACCTTCCACGGTCGCCGGGAGATCTGTTTCGAGATGGAGGAAGGCTACTACTTGGTGGCGGCGGGTAGTCATCCATGTGTGTTTTTTGAGGTACTGGTGGGGGAGGTGGAGGTGGGGGAGGTGGAGATGACATTCTTTTTTTCGTTTCTTGGAGAATTGTAATGACTAACAAAAAAAAAAGAATTTTTTTCTAAGACACACCTTATGTCATAAATGCTGTCAAGGATAAGCCACCAATGAAATCAATTGGAGAGTGCAAATGATTATGTGCTTTAAAACATACCTCTGAATATCATTAAGGATTATATTGTAAAATAGGAAAATACATTCTATTTTTGATGTATCTACAGTTCCTTTGTATGCCTTGAATTAAAGCCTATGTTGGTTTAGAGTTTACCGTATACCGTACTATATATAACAAGGCATTCAGATAGATATAGCGTCAATAGCCCATTGTAAACAAAGAAAAAATGTTTAAATTCTAATGATACTTCAGAGTCAAAGGATTGCTATGTTAAACATTTTTCGAGTATCAGATAAAACTAAGAATTGACTTCTACAGCCGCATTGTATCCAAAAAAAAAAAAAAAAAAATAAGAAAAAATGTGTGTATTGGGAGGGGCCAAAAGCTGTATTTGATTTTGGTTCTTTACGAACAATCGTATCCATTCGCGGTAAGCTTTCTAGGGTACTCGTATTCCCATGCATACATCATCACATACTACATCACAGTTGCTATAAAATATCTATATCGTTTTATATGCACATTCAATAGACACAAGATCGTAGTAAATGGTTGATATGGTTTTTCACAATGACTGCAACAAGAAAATAACTTGCCTGCCATTTATTTATTGTTTGAATGAGTATGAGATATAATATATAGTCAAAATTAAATATGGATACAAGATAAATAGCAAATGTATATAGAGAGAGTGTGAGAGAATATTAAGAAACACCTTCTTTTTCTCTTGTGAATAGTTTAAGGTCTATTGTTCTATCTACCAGTTTTTGCGCTCCCAACGTTGGGTGTATTTTTGGTTCAAAGCAATTAACTTGACTTGCTCGCCATCTTTGATTTCTTGCCATGGATGAGGGTTTGTTCTCGAGCTCCTATATGGGATAATGAGCACTCTCTTCTATTCCGCAATACATGTGTTTATGTTACTTACCAGACAACATCAGGGGCTCTCATTGCACGACTACCGAAATAGACAGCACCAGAGAGAGCAAAGCTGAGGATACCAATAATGGGATAGATCTCAGGCTTGGTTTTAGAGGCCTTGATAAAGCTTGAGAGACCAGACATTTTGTTAAATAAAGAAGTAAGAAAGTTTAAGTAATGAGAAAGAAAAAGGTGCTTTTCAATGTCTTTATATAGACATTTACTATTTTGTTAGCTCTTGACAATATGAACATCATGATTGAATTTTATCACGCCACATAAATACCCGTCAAAGTTGATATGGAAAAAGGGCTTCCCCATAGCAATCATGTTTTGTTTTGTGGCCTGATAAAAATTTTTCATTAGTATTGTTAGATTTAATGCGTTTTGATTGGCTAAAGGGCAGAACATACCAGATTTTTCTGGGATCGGTTAAAGTTTTTTTTTTTTATGTGCAGTTATTCTATGCATTGAGAAAAAAAGAACCCGCTTAAACTGAAGTGTGTATCAACTGGGGCACTTAGTAAGCATAACGTTTTCAATATGCTCTTATCTGCTCAGCTACTATAATGCTAACAAACCAATAAAGCCACTACATTCAAAGTATATTAGAAAAGGAAAGCAAGCCTTATTGAGTGTGAATAATAATCGATTCTATAGTGGTTCTTCGTTTATTTTGTAAATTATTATTATTTATTAGTTTACTATTAAAGAGCAAACTGGTAGTTATTCATGTTAATTATTAAAGGGTAATAGAAAAAGGGAATCATTGTACTTTTTGTCTGTGTACAGTATTGAACTTAATCTAACAAATCCACACCAGCTAAAGAGGAGGATTAGTATGCACAGAGTAAAGAAAACAAAACTAAAAAAAAAAAAAACTTACATTGGAATAACAAGCAAGCCATTAAAATAGAGACCATGCTGAGACCATTCAAGTTGGAGAAAGTGATAGTTGATAAAGCGAAAAAGATAACAGCATTGAGGATACGAGAACCACAGATAATGTAAGCCCTGAAGCTCGCTATTACAATGTCAATAAAAAAAGAAAAAGCTTTAATTGAATGCTTATTTTTACCTCTTGTCAAAGGAGTATTCACTAATTTGATAAAGGCATTGAAGCACAAGATTAAGCCTGCAGTAATCCAAAAGAGTTTGATAGAAAATATGGGGTCTTCACAGGCGTCTGCGGAAGCGTGGGAGCTTGATCCTTCTGCAGCCAAAGCAAATAAAGCGCGCTTTACATGGTGTTCAGTTGTTGTTGTTGATGTAGTATTATGTGCAGCTTCGGTGACTGTCTCTGGACTAGTGTGTGTAGTAGCTGCGGTAGAATTATGACAAAGGGCATAGGCTTCCTCTGTACCAAGAATGGTATCTTTGCCTTGACTATGAAGATCAATGATCTGAGTCAAAGCAATACCAAAAGCAACTTGAAGTAAGTGGAGAGGAAAGTGAAGATACATCCATAATTGGTTTAATTTGGTTTCTGTGTTGAATTCACCGCTGAAATCGTCAAAGTACATGAAGAAATAACAAAAGATGATAGTGACACCAAAGACGTTGCAAGCAATAACACTCGAAGTGGATTCATTTTCGGCTACCATTTTGATAAAGCCCATACAATTTTCACCGAGAATGATCAGCGTAAACAAACCAAAGCGTTCTCCTAAATGGCTGGCTTTTAAAGTGACACGGCTGTTGCCTTGAAGCAAAACGTGTATCATTAGTTCCAGAACAATACTAACGTACCATAAGGCGTAACGTTTCGAGATGTCTGCTTCAGAAGTGTACAATAAGGAGACACCCCACATGGTAATAGCGATTGCACTACCAGCTACGTACATGCCTAGTGGTCTACGAGAGGACTTGAAATGTGCTCCAAGTGACACAACAAAGATAACAAAATATTGGAACAACAGCACAGCCTTCATAACTACATAGACAATGTTAAGTCACTGTATAGATCGACCTTGTACGAACTTACTTATATAACCGATAATAAACCATTTAGGCGACAAAAACTTTTCTCTTTCACTTGAACCGGCCATGATAACTACACAAATGCTATTAGTCTATAGCCTGATGTAGGCACATTCAACTTACTAAGACCACATAATTCAATAATTTTGTAAACGTGGTGAGCAACATCTAATGTGAAATGTTTAGTAAAAAAAAGAAAGATGATAGTGCTCCTTATATAGCTGTACCTTGAGTGTCGTATCTGGAAGAATATAAAGCACTTGAACACCAAGTCCACCACATCACGACAAACCAGGCAGCATAGATGTTTAAGCTTTCCAAAGAATCGATTTCAACAGAGTGAGTAAACTGACTAAAGTAGTAAAAGAATGAGCGGATCTGTGTATAAGACTGTCAAACAAACCATACCTTAACCAACCGACATAAAAGACATCACCTAATAATTCAATCCAAGTAGCGGAGGTATGCTGATCAACTTCGTCAGATAAATCTGGGTCAGGAACTAAGAAAATGGCTTTTCTGATCTTTTCTTCGTGATGATGGGTGACTGTAATAAACTGAACTTGGATATAGACATTTTCATTCAAGTCCATCAAAAGGTCAGTGGGTGACTGAGTTTTATGAGGGTATAGTTTATGCTGATCATCAAAGTTGGCAGAGTCAGATTTGGGAAGTGAAGGATGAGTGTCTGAATGCTTAACTTCTTCAGGCTTGGTTGTTGCAGTGGTAGTTGTGGTTGCTTCTGTAGTTGCAGTTTCTGAAGCAATAGCATTGACTTTATCGCCCAAGTCAAAAGAACTCTCTATGTATAATGTCAACTACATGCTTAATCTATTATTATTATTATTGTTTTTTTTTTTTTTTACTTGAAGAATCATGGAATAAGTCACTCTTTGCAGAAGCTAAATGCTTGAGTTTGACTGTTTTGTGTACTTTTACAGAGAAATCCCTTTTGGTTTCTTCCAAAAAGTCAATCAAGTCATCAGTATCATGGAATCTTTTGAACTCTTCTTTTTCCTTTTCTGATAATTGAAGCTAAGTGTATTACAAAAGAAATGAGGTTTTAAATTAAGGATTTGATTTATAAATAAACCTTACGGGTTTTTCTAATATGGCGATTTGCTCGTCCGTAAACTTAAAATGCTGCTCACCGACTAAGTGGCGAAAGTGCATAGTCAATCTAACTTTAACTTCTTGTAGATCCTGAGGAGCTTCGTCCTTTGCTGAAGCAATTGATTCAGGATGTTTTTCGTTCCAGGCATTTTTTTCAGCTTCATACGCTTCATGACGCTTTTGAAAGAGTTGCATTTCTTTGATTGGGTGCATAATGATATCACCAATAGTCTCAGTCCCATGTCTGCGCAAAGGCTTACCCATGGGATCGTGCAAAGGTTTGATTTCAGGTTCATTGTAAGATTTATGAGAAGGAGCTGTTCTAGTTGAAATATGACTGGTATTTTTGATTTGACGTTGACGGCTTTTATTTGTATGTGTACTAATGTTAGAAGACAACGCTACTTCTAAATCGAATTCATCAGGGTTTTCTTCTTCAGAAGCGCGAGATTTGCTTCTACTACTAATATGACTAGTATGTCCAAAAGCAGGTATATTATAGCCTTTATTATGGGCCATTTTTGTATAAAATAGAAAAAAAAAAAAAAAAAAAAAAAAAAGAGAGAAAGAGCAAGTTTCTTCGGTTTCTATGACTTTATAGTAATAAAATTTTTTTTGTAATACTTTGAGCTGTTCTAAGAGTCGGTAATCGCCTTTTATGGGCACTAACTTATTAAAGAGTATACTATGAAATCATATTGTTACGAGAAACTAAAGGGAAATCTTGTAACATATATACACTTAGAGCATTAACTCATTGGTTCTCTAACATAATGAAACAAGAAGAAAAAAGAAAAGGAAAAAAAAGGGGGGGGCGGCGAGGAAAGAGTGATGCCAGGTACTCAGCTTCACATGGTCTCTGGTGCTCTATGTACATATATCTTGACAAATATTCCAAAAGTTGTATAAAACTGACACAAGGTCATTTCTCTTTTTTAAGTTTAAATATTTGTTCTTATGCTTGCTGCTAAATATTTATACAATGTAAGAGCTTAATAAACAACACTTTACGAAATTTAAGGTTTTAAATTGATGTACATATATTAAAGTTAAAAGCCGAATCTTGTACTCCCGTCAATGAACATCATCTCCCCAACACATTTTAAGCAAATATCGGCCTTTCTCTCTATCTCTTTAATATTCTACTGTTATTGAGAAAGAGTAATTTACAGGTAACAAATCTCATATTATGTGGCTATTTACAGTCTTCAAAAAAAAAAAGAATGCACTCGGTATGTTACGCAGATTTTCCTTTGGTGATCGTAAGAACGGAACCCAAACTCAACGTTACCGTGGACGCAGCATCAAATAACGGTATTTGAAAAACTCAAATGCGGGAAATAAATATTTTTATTAACGCTAAACGCCACTAAACTATACATATGTACAGTAAAATTTTTATCTAGCTGCCTCATTTCTAACAACTATCTCACAAAATGGAATTTTACATAATGGAATGGAAATAGTGACTGTAGTATAAGTGCTATATATGTGTTGTAGATTTATAAGTATTAGTATTAATGAAGTAGCGTTGTTGGGTGGTGAGGATGGTATAGACTTATAAGAGAGTGAATTGGAAATGTTGCATATTGCTTAAAAAATACACTGGAGATAGAGACACTTCTCTACGTATTCTATAATTTCTTTTTACCTGGCACCTTTGTATTAGATTGGTATCTGTCAAAGTAAGTACACTATTAATTACTGGCTGTTGTGGTCGTACATGATTGTTTTTGATCAAGACTTCAATCTTCTCGATAGTAGACGAATTTTTCTGGAACTGGCAGGCGAGAACCAAAGGATCAATGGCCATTGTACTACAAGACGAGAAAGGAACAAGTGGTACAAGTTATTGTGCTTTTATATTTTGAGCTTCTGATGCTGTTAGCGTATTGGCAGCAATCAAGCGAACAAAAAAATAGGCGAAACCCACAACGATTTATATACAAATCAAGCGCAGGTTAGAATTCTTTGAGTGCAAATCTTGCATTGCAACCACTCGACCGCTTCGTCATATCGAATTTTCTGTAGCTTCTTAAGAGACGCTCATTGCAAAAGGGCTATAGGAGCCACAAATACGGCATACACGTATGAGTTTGAAGGCAAACTTGCAAGATATGATGGCGAGTAATTTGCTTTAAACATGCAACTCTCACAACAACACTGTTTTTTTTTTTTTTTTTTTTTTTTTTTTTTTTTTTTTTTTTTTTTTTTTTTTTTTTGGATATTAAAAGACTTATGATGACAAAAAGCTCAAGACGACAGAGGTAGAGGATAAGCCCATCATCCTAGCGTGATTTTTTCCTTTAATTTCCCTAACTACCTTTGATCTGGGTCCCTCTGATTTCACGTCTTGGAGTGCGAAATCATCAAAATTAGTGTTATTGCGAGTAAAGCCGCACCAAGCAAACACGAAAAATCACAAAAAAATCAACTTTGGTGGTATTTAGTTGATGATTTAGAAAGATAAAGACAAGAGAATCAATGAACCAGTTCTTCATCTATTAAAGGATTATACCACACATACTGCAGCAGTGTATTGCTTATTTAAGTTCTGTGCTACTTTTTTGCTGACAAAACCACTTTGTACATTGGTTCTTATTATTGTACATGAAAAGAGAGACTAAAAAATTGAAAAAATAAACACAGGGCAATTTGACCACCACGTAGCTTTCAAGTTACAACTATCAAGTAAATATTATATGGGTTGCCCTCAAAACACAAAAGCTTCAGTTTAGCTTCAAGGAAGCGACAATAGGCTTTTTTTGATCAAAGCAGTAACCAATTATGGATTTGATGCACATTAAATCAAACAAATCTGTCTTTTGGGCTTTCTTAAATAATCGGCCTCTTGCAATAGTCATCATCCAAATGAAGTGTCGGCAAACATTCGAGCATATCTATAAGATGCTTAAAGCGCGTATGTAACTTCAATATTGGAGCTGCCATTCTCAACTATTAATCTATAGTTGAAATCCTCGTCGCTCGGTTTAATGAAGAATCTTCATTGTTGGTGTATGGCCGATAAAAGTGCAAACATGGAAGTCTCTCTAAGGGGCAACAACATAGCGCTTGTCTCTCTAAACTGTATAATTTATTAGTTTCATAAATAAACAACCTTACTAACCAAGTCTTTAATGGAATTTGATTTGACTCCCAGGCCTATGTCTTGATCAACAGTGTCGATCGCGAGTAGATACAAGTTTGCTTGGCCCGAAAAATATCCTAAACAGACCCTATAAAAAAGGGGACGCCACGATCTGTATCCTCGACAATACATCAAGGCCAAACGCTATCTGCTCTAACTTTACCATACAATAAAATGTAATAATATGGTACTGTGCGTGTGAGAAAACATGGTGTCCCTAAAGATATTTTTAGCAGGGAAAAAATGGTGCCTATTCATGCACATAATAATATTAATGAATTAGTCACTTCAAGCGGCTATAATAGAGTGTATATTTTCCCTCCCTATTCCCCGAACTGAACCCAATTGAGCAATTTTGATCAGCTATAAAGAGCAAATTCAGGAGGCGCGTATTCTCTGGTGGTGAAGACCTCAAGACAAGAATTGCGAATACATGCAATAATGTTCTATTCAGTATATAACTTTTCTTATCAATTCGAAACGTGTAAACTTAAAGAATCCCTTTAATCATAAAAACTAACTTTGCTTTACAATCACAATGTCAATAATCATCGTGAAAAAGATGCATATATGAACCCGGAAAATGAAACAGAGTCTATAGGAAATGAAAGAGTGTTTATTAGCAGAGATATACATGGCCTTTATCTAATGTCCTCTTGTTGATAACAACCTTTGTCGATCATGTACGATCGATGAAGAAAATTTACTGTCCGTGACTTCAGCATTCCCACCCAATCAAAATGTAGGAGTATGAACGGATATTTTCGTTCCAAAGATGTTTATTGGATAGATCACTAAAGGGGACCAAATTATGTGAGTAGACAATTGATTTGTTTTATAATCAAACAATAGAACTGATGCACATATAACGAAATAATTAATTGGCATTTTTCTTTTCATTTTTTTTATTGTCTGTGTTCACTGCTAGACTTTCCACATGAAAATATAGATGATAGAGTGGAGTTCTAATTAGAATAATGATGATTTAGCCTGGTGGGGTGGTTATTAATCATGAAGAAATGTCTAGAAATTTTTGCTCCTTTTTATTGCCTAATTTTCCTCCAATCATTTCCCGCTTATAAATTAAAATTCTAAATTTAATAATTAGCCTTCCTTCGATTATTCTATGTAATAATAAAGATATGGTGCTTCTATATGCCTTGTGAAATTAAAGAATGAATGCTGGTGTAAAAAACAATGTGCACGAAAGGATGTAATGGTACTCAGCTTTTTTTTAACAATAATGGTATAATTATATGCCCAAGTTAAGAAGAAAAATTGATCTTCCGCACGATCTTATAAATTATTCAGCAACTTTTAAATATAAAAGGGAAGTGTCAAAAAAAAACTTTTTTTTTAGTCTTTCTTCACTTAAAAAAATCAAAATAACTAATTATGTCTGCTAAAGCTCTTTTCACTCCCCTTAAGCTTGGAAACAAGACTCTTCAACACCGTGTTGTCCTTTCTCCTTTAACTCGTTTCAGAAACTCACCTGAAGCTGTACCCACCGATCTTGTTAAAGAATACTACCAACAAAGAGCCTCTGAAGGAGGTCTCTTAATCACCGAAGCCACATTCATCACACGTCTCGCTGGTGGTTACCCTCGTGCTCCCGGTATTTGGAACAAGGAACAGATTGAAGCTTGGAAAAAGGTTACTGACGCTGTTCACGAAAAGAAAGGTCTTATTTACTGTCAACTCTGGCACATTGGTCGCGCTGGTTCCAAGTTCCTTAACCCCAATCAAGAACAAACTGTCTCTGCATCTGCTATCCGTATTGAAGGTAAGAACTTGGCTGGTGGTGAACAAGAAGTACCTCGTGCTCTTGAAATTGATGAAATCAAGTCCATTGTACAAGACTATCGTCAAGCTGCCTTGAATGCTATTGAAGCCGGTTTTGATGGTGTTGAAATTCACGGTGCCAATGGTTATCTCATCGATCAATTCATTAACTCTAACAGTAACAAGCGTACCGATATTTATGGTGGATCCATTGAAAACCGTGCTCGATTTGCCCTTGAAGTAGTCGATGCTGTTGCTGAAGCTGTTGGTGAAGAACAAACTGCTATTCGTTTCTCTCCTGGTGGAAAGTTCCAAGACATGGGTGACGATACCGTTGTTGAAACATGGAGCTACTTGACTACTCAGCTTCAAAAGAACCATCCCAACTTGTCTTATCTTCACTTTATTGAAACCCGTAATGATACATTTGGTGATAGCGTCACTTCTGAAAACTCACTTCAACCTTATCGTGACATCTGGAAGGGTCCTTTCATCAGTTCTGGTGGCTTCACAAACAATATTCCTTATGCTAGCGATCTTGCTGAAAAGTATGGTAACTTGATCTCTTTCGGTCGCGCCTTCATTGCCAACCCTGATCTTCCTGAAAGAATTCGTAACGGATGGGAACTCAACAAGTATGACAGAAGTACTTTCTACACTAATGAAGCTGCTGGTTATACCGATTATCCTTTCTACAAGAACTAAGTTGTTATTGCATTACTATTTATACCTACTGTATTATAATAAAAACCTACTTATTCTAAGTTGAACATAATGTGGCTTTTTTTGATTTATGGAAAATATACTTTTAGGGGCTCTTTTCTTTCGAGTCAAACAAATATTTCTCTCTATGCGTGGTTTTTTAGATTTGAGTTCCTTTCAGAAAATATCGCAGGAGACAGACAAATTAAGATTGGGTACTTGAGGTTTTTTTCCGAAACTAATAAAACCGATTTTGATACATTTAACTATAAGGACACCTTTCTTCACCTCCAGCTGCAACATGAGCTATTGGCTAACACAGATAAATTAGACAGTAGTCTCTCATAAAGTAGATAAACAATATTCTCAATGGCGTATAATTTAGGCTGCGGTCTAATTATTAATGCACCTTTTTCCAGATAGCCGGATTTTGGCAATAAATGGAAACTGCATTACGAATCTAAAGCTATTTATGTCAAAACTAGGCTACAGCATAATCATTAATTAGTCATCATTTAACAAAGCAATACTTTATCCGTAAGTCAATTACAAATATTTATTACAAAAGCTTCAGACAAAAAGAACTATAATTAAGTGACTTTGATTTGCGTACAATGTAAAGCAGTATATACATATGAATCAGGAAAAACCCATCTGTCTGATTACTACTTTTCATTCTTTTTCCCAATTAAATATGCTCATTTCATTGTTAGGCTTTTCAGTTTTTGATTGCAAATAAAAACCGTGTTACTTGTTGAATGTGAAGTCTAATTCATGTCCATCAAAAATTTAATAGATCGAGCTCATGTCCTCACCAAATTTGAATCTCCTTTACAGCGTCTTTCTCAGGACAGGTCTAAAATATTTTCTCAAACATCCAAAGCAATTTCAAAGAAACAAAATCGGCACTGGTGTTGTATCACTCCTTCATCAACAACTTTTTTACTCTTAGGGAAAGAACAACGATCAACTTCCTTCATGAATAGTTACCCTTATTCCACCACAGCCAAAAATGTTTTAGCAAAGTTAAATAAATAGAAATAAAATACGTTTGAATAATATAATAACTTGTCTAGTTTATTACCACTGGACAAAAACATTCTCTTTCTCTCTGAAGTACGGGACCCTAGAACTTCACGACAGTCGACATTTCAGAACACTTCTCATGAAATACTTTGAAAGGAATTTTTTAAGGTGGTTGCCACCCAAACGGGTCAACCCCTGAGTCGCTCAACTCAATGATTCTATTTTTTGACTGACTAGAAAAAGATCAGCAAACGAGAAACTGCGAGTGGAAGAATCCAATTGAATATATAAACTTACTACGCGAACTATCTATTTTCATCCGAGTCGTAGATAATTTAGTGGCCCAATCGGGCGACGTTAAAACCAAGTGTTCGTTGCATCCCTGTAATTGTTATTGAATTGACAATGGCCTTCGACGTAAACCAGGTCAGAATAGAGTAACAAACATAAGTCTTCCTATATACTTTTGCCTTCTTCGAGGTGGTTTGTAAACCTGCTTCGGATCTCTTTCTTGATCTAGTGGTTCGTTGCTCTAATAATGTCTACGTTTGACAGTTATAAATTAGAGTATACCAAAAAACCTATTTATAAATAATAAGGAGAAAATATTGCCAGTCTGTGGTTTTGCTTATGTTCATTTGTTCAATGATTATGGTGAGAAATAGGGTTCATTGTCTCGAGAACAGCTACATATATCGTATAAAGGAAGTATACATTATTCAGTAAAGGTTTAACAGAAACCTGTGTGTAATGAATGTGTGCATTTAGCAAAATTCAGTGTATCAAGATGTTCATTTTTAAAAAGTACGTGAAAACAGTACGTGCACCAAGATCAAGGCACAATCAGTTACATTAAGTCTAATTATAGCTTTATTTCTGTTTGCAGTGATGATAAAATGTTTAACAATCACAAGTCTAGCGGTTGAAGTGCACTTTATCTTTTGACTCTTATAAATATCCGTAGACACATGCTTTTCACGTTACAGATCTTTAAGTCTCCACTATCCTGAATCCACCCTTTCTATTAATACTCAACCATCCTTTAGTAATACTTCTATGTTGCTCCCTTTTAGAGTATAAAACTCAAAATTATATGCACTTTTTGTCATCTTTATATATGCTTCCTTTCTTTTAACTATTAAATACAATTCAAACCAAGAACTACAGTAAGCCGATAAAAAAAATGTCCATGCGCTCTTTCAATTGTTTCATCTATTATGTTCAAAGAAAGTATACCTCATGACAAGCTTAATTAAATAGCACTCTGCTGACTGCAAACTTGAGCCATCATATACAACATATCTATTATTGTGAAATTCACCCATGATCCCTTGTCTCAAGAGCAAGTTGCTCATCAGAAATTCAAAAGAAATTTCATTCGCAACGAAAAATAGTGGGAGAAGCATAATTGTTGACTCTTTTCTTCTATTTGTAAGGCGGAAGAGGAGCACCATCGATAACAACCTGTAATAGCACCGCCCTTACCTGGGCACCAATCATCATCACATCTCCCCAAATATGTACAGAAGATACCCTCGAAAAACTTAACTGTCCGGTCCGGAAAGTTTGCGAAATTTTTTAGCATCTGGGATGTAGCAAAGTGCCGCAAACCGAGCAGATGTCATTGGGGGGATGGTGTAGTGGTATCACATCTCTTTCGCATAGAGAAGGTCGCGAGTTCAATCCCCGCTTCCTCCAATACTTTTGCTCCTTGATATCGGAGTTTATTTAAGATCCGAGCCGAGTAGCCAACAAGTGAAGCATGAGAGTGAATGCCTCGTTCAAGCGTAGCACATTGTACAATGAAGACAAATATATATAAATGATACAGAGGGGGGAGTATTCAATGACAGAAAGGACAAACCAGACTCTTCATTCCTTTGCTCAGGCGTGGCTGTTGAAGTAGATGAATATAGAAGTAAATTCTTGATGAAATATTTTCTTTTCTTTTGCAATTGTAACGATGTAATTCAGAAAGAAGTATATTAATTACATCCGAGTAAATGACAATTTAATGAGTGGACTTTAAGTTTCAGACAGGGTGTAACACGGAACGCAAGCGTTTAATTTATTTAGATTACACAAGTGGTCAAAGCTTTTAATATCAACATTTCTATATACTCTAATTAAGATGCAATTTTGAGACTAAAGTCTTTAAAGTAAGACTGTTGTTTCTTTGGGGTTTCCCAACTATTATCAGATCCACCAAAGAAAGTATGAAATACTAAACAATATAAATTAATAACTTTTTTTCAATAATAATGATATTTAACTTACAAATACCGACTACACGACCAGCGCTCTCAGTTCTAAATACAAGTTTGGGGATTTGAATAACTTTGTCATTATTTACATAGAGAGTCACAGAACCGTCTTTTTTTCCAACTGTGTTCATGGTAAGTACTTGACGAACAGAGACCCAGGAACCAGTATCAAACTGAAAATTACCACGGCCCAAGCTGTATCCATAATCCGAGTTGCAAACAATATGATCTTCATCACAAAGATCTGAACGTTGTTCTGAGGTTGGTAAATAAGCATAGATCTCACCATCACCGTCTTCACGCCACATAATTCTATAAGGGAGAATTAGAAACAAATAGTTCAATTATATATTTTCTATCCTGTTACCTAGTGGTAAAGCATGCATCCGATTCATCACCACCTGTACATTCACCATGCCCACCATAAAGACCAGGAAGTTTACCACCTAGATAGTTTATTAATTAATTAAGAATCTCTTCCGCTCTCTCTCTCTCTCTCGACAATGATTAATAACATACCTTTTACAAAATCAAAACCTTTAGGGAAAAATACACTGTATTCAAATTCAACAGTTCGAGCATTGCTAGGGATATTCATTGGCTGTGCTTTGAATCCAATACCCCCATTTGGATTATATTCTGGATTTCTTGAGCCTTTAGGGTATATCACACTTAGAATCTTGTCATTGGAATCACCAGAAGGATCTTTGACAAGTACATTCGAGACATGGTCAGCTCCTTTCCATGCCCAGGCCCAGCCAGAGTGTTCAGGAATTCCCCATTTGCTACTCCAATCACATCCTCTCCCCACAGTGGCTTTCTTATAAGAATTCCAATTTGAGAAAGACCAAGACTGCCCTTTCAAAGATGAAGATTTCTTTGATTTCTTATGACGTGACTTCTTGACAATGGACTTTCTATGGTGGTGTTTTCGTTTCTCGATAGCCGCAGCTTCAATAGCCACTAAGGCACATATAAGTACAATTGTAGTAAATAAGACAAGTGAACGTGATTGAATCATTAAAGAAAAAAAAAATATAAAATATAAAATTGAATGCTTTTTATATTGTATATATTTAATATTGGTTTTTTTCTGTATATAGAATATAAGTAATAAAAGGGAAATCAAAAATCATCTTTCTCCGAAAAGGCACCAAGAAGTAAACGTCTATAAAATTATTAGGCATTTTCTTTATTTGTATATAATTTAATTATGAACCGTCGTCATTTCGATCTGTTGTTCTCCTTTTTAATTTATGTTAATTGAAGTACTGCTCGTATAAAGTGCATTATTGACAGTTGGAAAATTGGCATGTTTGATTGATTTGAAGTTCTTTTCCTAATTTAGTAGAATGTGTCTTTCAAGAATATTAAAGATATCTAAGATGGTTCTATATTTTATGTGCTTATATTAACTAGAAGATTTTTACACACTAAATCAATAAACAGTCCATCATTATTATGCATTTTATATTGCGGGCCCTTTTATTTTTTTGGAGGAAGAATCTCATCATAGAAATGAAGGCAGCTCTAATAATAAAGTTTAGGTGCTTAATGTAAAACAGTAAACTATACAGAACAAATTTATGCCTTATCTAAGGAATTTATCCAATAAAAAACAACGATGCATAGCTAAGCAATTGTTCTTTTTTTTTCTATCAACTGCTATATTATATACCAGGGCAAAAGCCTGATTCAATAGCCAATGTATCTTATATAGATAAAAGCCAAGAGAAAACATCATTCTTACAACAATACACTTGTTTTAGACATGTTTTTAGACTAAATTTCGTTTGGTTTGAAAATGACGTGACTTGCTCTTAGAATGACACATCCTGAGTTGGTTTGCTGCAATTACACATCAAAAGCGGTCACGGCCGAAAAAGAAGAAGTATTTGAGGATCGCATTTCAGCCCCACATTTCTTGCTTTTTTTTTTTTTTTTTCTTTATTCTTTAAGAAAATAACAATCTCAAGCAACAAAGTCTAATATCAGTTTTAGACAAAGTTATTTTATCTTTTTATAGTTTTTCAACTTTATGTATATTCACGCATACGAAAAGTGTTCAGCCGATTATATTTGTGATCAAAGTAAAAGACAAAGTGCAAAATAATGATTCGTTTAGACTTATTTTTTTTTTTTTTGTAGTTTGGAAGTCTTCTGGAAATAATTAAATCAATCTTATTAAAAAACAATGTCTACTACTACTACTACTACTACTACTACTTTACCTGCTTCTCTCAAGTTAAAAACCGGTCAAATTTTCCATGGTATTTCATTTGGTGCTCCTGTAAATACATTTGGTGAAGCCGTCTTTACTACTTCTCTCGTCGGTTATCCTGAATCCATGACAGACCCTTCTTATACGGGTCAAATCTTGGTATTTACTCAACCTTTAATCGGCAACTACGGTGTTCCTGGCCCCGTCAAGGATGAATTCGGTCTTCTCAAGTATTTTGAATCCGACAGTATTCAAGTCCAAGGCATCATTGTCAACGATTACGCCACCGAGTACTCTCACTGGACAGCAGTAGAATCTTTAGGTGATTGGTGTAAACGCTACAATGTTCCTGCTATCTCTGGTGTTGATACTCGTGCACTTACTCAACTCTTACGTGATCAAGGTTCTACTTTAGCTCAAATCTGTGTTGGTGAATATGCTCAGGTCGACAATATTGTCTCTCTTGACTTTCCAAACCCCAACAACGACCATTTAGTCGCTAAAGTGTCTACTAAAAAGCCTATCACGTACAACCCCAAGGGCGACCTCAAGATTGCCGTCATTGATTGCGGTGTTAAACAAAATATTCTTCGTTGTCTTTGTAATCGTGGTGCAAGTGTTACTGTCTTGCCTTATAACTACGATATCAATGCTGTTGCTGACCAATTCGATGGTATTTTTGTCTCCAATGGTCCTGGCTCTCCCATCACCTGTGTTGAAACTGTCAAGCATCTCAAGATAGCTATTGATCATATCAAGAAGCCCATTTTTGGTATTTGTATGGGCAATCTCTTATTGGGAATGGCTGCTGGTCTCCAAGTCTACAAATTACCTTTTGGTAACCGTGGACACAATCAACCTGCTCTTAATGTCGATACTGGTTTATGTTACATCACATCTCAAAACCATGGTTATGCTTTGAATGATACAGACATGCCTAAAGGTTGGAAGCGTTTATTTGTCAATGCCAATGATGGTTCTAACGAGGGTGTTCAACATGAAACTAAGCCTATCTTTTCTGTACAATTCCATCCTGAAGCTAAAGGTGGACCTCAAGATACAATGTATTTGTTTGATGAATTCTTGAAACATGTGCGTGCTCAAAAGGTTCATGAAGAAGCTTTCCATACTTCCATTGCTAACTTACAAAAATCAACTGTTCTTGCTTCTGCTTAAAATAAATAAATAAATAAAAACGACATGTGTTACAAAAGAATCTATAGATAATCACTACTTTATCGAGTAAAGATCCGAATTAAAAATATTATTTGTGTTGATCAATAATCTCGTCAATAGCCTCAACAACTGATTTGAAAACGTGCAATCCTTTAGCCGATGTACTGTCTTCAGCTCGATACTTTCCTGTTTGAACTAAATATATATATACACATAGGTTATCAGCAATAATGAGAAAGATTCAAGTGGGCTATTGTATACCTAAAAATCGGTGTAAGCCCAAGTCAATGGCTCCTCCACCCAAGTCATTTGATACATCATCACCAATAATAGCAACTTGTTCGGGAGAGTTTTCCATGCCACTATAATGTAGTAATAGTTACAAGAAATTCTCGTTTTATAAGATGGTTTTTTTTTTTTACATTTGTTTGAGTGCTAATTTAAAGAATTCCACAGTAGGTTTGCCAGCAATTGTAGCTGTTTTACCAGTTGCATATTCAAGTGCTAATAATAGACGACGATGATCCATAATCATTGGCTTATCTATTATTTTATAGTCTTACCTTGGACGAATCCACCTGGACCCAATGATAATTTCTCATCCTTATCTGCAAAATACTTTGCTTTATGGACAGCAATTAATGATACATCCTTACTATAGGACAATAAACGGAACGCTTCGTTCAACTAATAATAAATGAGTTTTATGACCAAAGATACATAAAATAGCCTACTTTTTCATAATTGAATTTAGAAGGGGCTAAACCAACAACAACTGCGTTTGGATTAGTTTGATCGATTCCTTGAAACTCTTCCAAAGCTTCGTCTTCCATGATTAAAAAAGGTCTGTAAAGAATAATAAGGCTTTGTTTACTCCCCCCCCCCCCTTTTTTTTTTTTTTTTTTTTTTTTTTTCT
>JNEK01001060.1:0-13402 GCA_000697295.1 Mucor indicus B7402 | reverse complement strand
CAGTCTGCTTCTACTACTCATGGAGGCAGGCAACAATCAGTCAACAATCAAAACTCCTGGGTAAAAGTGGTTTCTCGACGTGGACGCAATACCACGTCTTTTCGTAAAACTTTTGTTCAGGCTTCACCTCCCTCATCTGTTCGTAATGAGCAGGGACAAAAGTCCTCCACATCACCAACTAATGAGACCAATACAATAGCAACATCGTCCACTTCATTGGTCGACAGTTTTGAAGTAGTTCGTCCTTACATTAAGGGCTCTGAAGAAGACAGTATTCTTATTGACATTACGGATGTTAAAAATTGGGATCTTTTTGTCGAATCTTTTAATAAATTTGGTCACGATAGTTATATTGGGCGTGTGGGACGTGTCCACAAATATCTGCAACGCTCTTATATGGAAACGATTTGGGCTCGTCAATCCGAAGGCGAATCCAAAATATTAGAGGGCTATTTTTTGGATGATGGTACTTATGTTAAAGGATTTCGCAGTTTTCACCACGAAGCCGAAATAGTTCGGGTAAAACTTGAAAAGTTGCCATTTTTGGTTGAGCCAGAATTAAAACTTGAGATGGAAGTTGTTCTAAGGGATTATGGGCAAATTCTTGATTTGGGGATATTTCGTACCTCTGCCGGGTGTTATATGGGCCACGGCTATGCCACTCTCAACCTCTCTCCCGAAAACCCCCCCGAAACACCTTTTAAACCTTTACAACGAGTGATTCCTTGGACCGATGGTGGCCGTATTGTTCTTTTACAGTATGATAATATGCCTCCCTTCTGTCGTCTTTGTCAAGCGGACGATCATTGCCGGGCCGATTGCCCAAAATACAAAAGTTATTTGCGCTGCCATAGCTGTAATGACACTGGCCACATTATGCGAAACTGTCCTCGTAACAATGTCCGAGTAGAGGTTGTTCCAGTGCCATTCAAAAAACAGCAGGTTGTCGATAGCCTTAAATCAACCACTCGAAAAAACCCCAAGACCAAACCATCCACGTCCTCCGGCGTGCCTCCAATCTCTGAGGATCGTACTGGCTCTCCTTCTCCTACACCTTTCCTCATCCCCGTCGACTCGTTACCTCCACCAACCGCAGTTAATACTGATATAATGGAAATTGACCCTTCTCCTGGATCGGATATTGACATTCTTCCCCAAGAAACAACGGAGATGGTTCCCTATCCCACCATCGATGGAATGGCCAACGACTTCCCTCCACTTCCTATGTCTACCCGACGAAACTCCGTGAGTGGTCAATCTCCAACCGCTCCCAAATACCAAAAAACTACCGACGCGACAGATATTAGTACTTCACGCAAATCGGCCACCTCGACATTACGACGCACCTCTATTATGCCCATAAGTGTTCCTTCGGAAGATTCTGGCTCTCCTGCAACGGGAGCCTCCTCTTCCCTTTAAAGGACTCTTCATCCTTTCTTTCATCTTTATGCCCTATATGCCCAATATGCCCAAATTATGTAACATTACACTCGCGACACTCAACTGTCGTGGCCTCAAAAAATCTAACAAGCCCTCTACTCGTCAAAAATTTATTCGACAATTACGCTCAATGAACATAGATATTCTCTTCCTTCAAGAAACGCATGCTGACTCTTCTGATATTGAAAACGTCTTCAACATGCAATTTCAAACCGGCTCTAGCTTCTGGTCTTCCCATTGCGGCGCAGTCTCTTTAAATGAACACTATACTCTCTCGTTAATCAACTCAGATGGACCCGACAGTCGGTACCTCTTCCTTTCCGTCCACCTTGACGAACAATTAATTGCATACGTTTTGAACGTCTATGCCCCGGCCTCCGAGCCAAACTCGGTAAAAGCATTTTTCTTTCACAACTTGATGGGAAAGATCGTTCCAAACCCTCTGTCTAATCCAGATATTAATCTATTTATCCTAGGCGATTTTAACTATAGCTACGCGCAACGTACTCAGGCTGGCACCATACCAGGAGTGGCACCCACCTGGTTATCATTTTTAAGTAGTCAGTTTTCCGACTGCTTTGCCGATGACAAAGTGATCACTTTTCTGCGTGGCCAATCATCTTCCATCATTGACTATATATTTTGCAGTAATAATGTAACCCCATTTATTACTAACTCGGAACAGCACTTCATGCACCCTGAATGGACCGATCATACTCTGCTTGAAATTTCTTTCCAATTCGAGGATGTTTTAGGCAAAGGGCCAGGTGTTTTCAAAGCTAATCCATTCCTTGCCCAACGTAAAACTTTTCGTCAAGCTCTGGCCAATCACTTAGAAACTAACATGCCTACCTTTCGAAATCTTCAACAGCTCTCCTCCCCTCAACACTGTTGGGATACAATTAAAGGAGACACTTTACGATTTGTTAAGTCTTTTCAGCTCTCTTTTATTCATT
Organism: Mucor indicus B7402; assembly: GCA_000697295.1. NCBI lineage: Eukaryota > Fungi > Mucoromycota > Mucoromycetes > Mucorales > Mucoraceae > Mucor > Mucor indicus. The sequence goes on along the minus strand of JNEK01001060.1, from coordinate 11,006 downwards.
GGAAACGAAACGAATTGAAACGCCACCAGCGCAAGAGGAACCATCTTTTGCGTCAATACAAAAAACACCGAGTACTCTCTCATACGCTTCCCAGCATAGAACAGCGGATCGCTCAATTACAGGAAGATTTAGCAGAGATCGATATTCTGAAGGCAGGTAAACACTGGCGGGAACATGGTGAGAGATCACCCGGATTTCTTAAAAGTCTAACGAGAGCCCGCGAGGGTAAACGACAAATATCTCAATTACTTGATCCTGTCTCTAGTCAACGTTTTTCGGATAACCAGAATAAGCAACGGATTGCCCATCAATTTTATTCCACGCTGTATTCTCCTACTGCCCCTGACACTATAGCAGTCGACTCCCTACTCCGTTCGATTCCTTCAACTAACAAACTCACGATAGCACAGGCGAACTCTTTATTACAGGTTATAGAATTTGATAATATTCTACAAGAAAGTCGACGGTCCCCACGAAAAAGCAGCCCTGGTTTAGATGGTCTCCCTTATGAAATTCTTCGCCTTATATTCCAATTTCCCCCTCTACAGCCTTTAATTGTGGACATTTATAATACTGCTCTCCAACAGGGTGTTTTTCCTCCTAGCTGGAACCAGTCTGTTATGTCACTCTTACCAAAGAAAGGAGACCTTACCGATTTACGCAACCATCGTCCCATTAGCCTAGCCAACACAGATTACAAGATTTTTACTCGTATTATTAACGCGCGCATGATGTCAGTGACTTCGCCGCTTATAAATGCTTTTCAGCTTGGCTTTCTCCCCGATCGCTATATTGCTGATAATGGTATGACTCTTCAACTTGTAATGGAAGATGCGAAACTTCGTCGTTCTCAACCTACTTCGGCTCTGGAACCCGTACGGGACATCGCTCTTATGTTGGATCAGGAAAAAGCCTATGACAGAGTTAATCTTGATTACTTATCACAAGTCCTACTAACTTTTGGATTTCCTTCTGTTTTAGTTGATTGTTTGTATAAGTTGATGTACTTTAATGAAATTAGCATTAACATTAACGGTTTCTTAACTGATCCGGTTATAAACGACGAGGACTCAAACAGGGCGACCCTATTTCTCCTCTCTTATACAACCTCGCTTTGGAACCCCTTCTTCAGGCTATTTTAGGAGACAATCAACTTCATGGTTATCAATTTCAACTGCATGAATCAATTACCCAGCCCTTGGTTTCTGCTACTACGGCGTCCTCACAGGCACCGTTTGATAGAACATTACTTCTTCCGATTCGCCTCAAACTGCTATGTTATGCTGATGATACTCTCGTCTTTCTTCACTCACCTAGTGATTTGGATCGTCTGGCGCTGCATCTCGATACTTACTGCCGTGCTACCAATGCCAAAATCAATTATAATAAGGTTCAAGCTCTGTCACTGTCTGGCGCCAATATTTGGGACTATTGGCAACCGTTTCTGTCTGCCAGGAATATTCCGCATCTACATTCCGAAATTGATGTCTCCCCTTTGGTTTATTTAGGTTACCCATTAATTCAGTCTATTCAACAACGGCATGACTTTATGACCCACTTTTTGACCAAAATTCAGACCGCATGTACATTACACTCTCGCCGTTCACTGTCAGTGCTTGGTAAGGCGACCGTACTCAATACTTTAATTCTCTCTAAATGTTGGTATATCCTTCGCGTGCTTCCCTTACCCAAATCAGATGTCTCCCGGATCACATCCATTGCACAACAATTTTTGAATCAGTTCATTTTTCCACGCATTGCATGGTCTACCTGGACGTTAGATAAGACAGTAGGTGGCTTGAGCATCATTGATCCGTCTACTCAACAGTTGGCCTTATATAATCGATGGGTTCGACCTTTACTCTCAAGTTTGAAAGCAAGTAATATGACCACTACTATTTACGAGCTTCTTCGACGGCATTATTGTAATGTCCACCACACAATACATCTGGAGGTCCCACTCTCGATACAGACGTCTAGACATTCATTTGGTAGTCAAGTCGCACGACCTATCACTTCGGCTATTGATGTTATTGACAGAGTTGTCGACTCGCTCCCCCGATTCCCAACCAATCATTTCCTTAATGCATCTACTGGTCTCTGCCTCCCACTTTTGGCGTATTTTTCTATCACCAAGCCACTGTACAAATTCCCCAAGAAAGCACATCAACTATTTGGCACAGATATCTTTTATTGGGATTCCTCTACCTCGCGCCTCCAATGGCTGCCGATTGACCAGGTCTCTCCCCCTCTAAAACGGTGTCGTAATAGTCTATTGTTCGCATATCGATGCAGTTCTCTGACATTTAGTGCGATGGTCGCTTGCCTCTTTGACGGTTCATCTTCCACTGACACCTCCCTTGGCGATCCCGAGTTTTCTCGTCTTCGGCATATTTTCCAATATGATACTCCCCAAAATAGTGTTGTGCAATCCACCAAGGATTTTCGTACTTACTTACGCGAGGAATCGTCCTTGATTCCATTTCATATGGCCGTCGTAGCTCCTTCCAATTGGCTTCATTTCTGGACACTTTCGCTCACTTATGTTGCCCGTAATGTTGCCTATCGTTATCTGCTTCACAAGCTTCCCTGCCGCTCGGTTATGAGCTCTATTTTTGGTTCCTCCTTTGGATCTGCCACTTGTTCAATTTGTGCGTCTCCCAATGAGTCTGCTAACCATATGCTTTTTTTTTATCCACCAAAGCAACATATTTGGAAAGAGATTATTTTCGAATTCTTATGGCCAACCCTCACCATGCAGGACATCATTGATGGAGTTACTACTTTAGAGTTAGATCAAAAAATTGGCTATTCCAAATTTTCTGGTACTCTCTCTCCTACCCTAATAGTTTTTGTTACTATGGCTACGATCTGGAAAGCTCATTTCAACACGATCTTCCATTCCACACCTTTCCTTGCTGACCCCGTCCTACGTCAAACTCGATGCGCTATACTATCGCTTCTTGCCGAAATAACTTATTCCCCAGATTAGACACTCTCTGTCTGATGGTTTGTCGTTTACTTTAATTTAGTCATTTCTTCATTGTCTTTTTATTAATTTTTACATTTCATCTTGCGATTGCCTCTTGGAAGTGACTTTCTCCCTTCTTACGTGACGCAAGCAATAAACTCAACTTTAAAAAAAAAAAAAAATGAAATCATTTCGGCTCACAAAGAATAGGTTTACCGTAGCTACTATTCATTAGTTTTGCTGCACTGTCGGAAAGCTTCTAAAACAAAATGAGACAGATCTAGTTTTTCCTCGCAAAGATATCTTTGTTAACCATAGTAAAAACAAACTCGCTGACTAGTCTTGGAACGCACTCTCAAATTGTTAACTTTATCCTTTTATTTTCATAACTCGCACGACGTTATTCTGAGTGGGTTGCGTACGGAAACAATGAAAAAAGAGCTAATGAGGTGAGCTAATATAATAGATGAGGTTAGTGTTACATAATATGACTACGTTTTGCATGGGCGCACATACTTGACGAAAATAATGAAGGGATAGCAGACATGTGGCACCAAGAGTATTGATTTACTCTGTGTGTTACCAGCATAATAATCGAGTTCCAACTTTCTCAGTTCGTCCTCTGTATTTAACATGTGTCGCGCCGCAATTAAGTCCTTATCGAGGCTGTTTAGTGAGACGTAAACAAACTCGACCAACGAGTGATGTCTCAAACAATCGAACATATTTAACCCTGTTATGAACATTTCAAATTGACATAGGTAATTGCCAATATTCTGAGCTAATAATACTACAAGTACAACATCAGCGGAAAATATTATGTAGATTAGTTTTCTTTTGCTCAATCAGTCTATGTTTACAGTAATATATACCTCGATCACCAGCTTTCATGATATATACAATCTATCGCTCAACTCGGTGACCTGAATCCATTCGTTTCCTTGATTTCAAGCTGTTAAGCTAAGTAATATTCCAATATTCAAATAAAGCAGTATGAAAGTTTCTGGATTACATATACGAGCGGTGTTCACCGCAAACCTCCATTATGCAGTTAATAAACTGCACCTACGCTACGCTACTGTTGATCTTTTGACTTCCCATTAAGGCTTGCTCATCCGAGTTAGAATAACAGCAAAAGAAAAAGAAGTAATCATAAAAGGTGTCCCTATTTGTAAATAATAAAGAAAATGTTGTTGAATTGTGGTCTTTGTTATAGTATTTATTGGTTCTATGATTATAGTGGGAAATCGGGTTCATTGCCTCGAGAAAAATCAGATATTTCACACAAAGAAGACATATTGTTCAGTGAAGGTTCAACGTGTGCATTTAGCAAAATCCTATTAGTTTTCTCCCCACCCATCGACAGTACGCTTTTCACCCACTGCCCTCATTTCATGACCGCACCTTTTACATAACCATAATGACAATCAAATTTCCCCAAGCAATTTAGTACTTTAAGTTATCATGTACTCACTTTGGGTTTAAGACAGTCTGCATGAAAAATAAATCGCTCAAAAGAGAACACCAATTTCTATATCTGTATGATCTGAGTTACAGCAGAAAAAAAAAAAAACAAACAAGGTTATCTTTTAAGACAGAATGACTAAAGTGCTCTTTTTTTCTTCTTCTTCTTTTTCATCAATTACTTTAATCATGTCTACTACGACTCAAACTATTTCTACTTTTGAAGAAGAGGTCTCCCCTGGACGTGTTTTGACTATGCCTACTGATGGTACGGGTCTTTCCGTCCTTGATCCTTGGTTAAGTCCCTTTGACGACAATCTACGAGAAAGGTACGCGTAGTTCTTCTCTGAAGGAAATATACAAATAATGGGTTCTTCTAGATATTCCTTGTTCAAGAAATTTGATAATTTGATTGAGAGCACACTCGGTTATGAAGAATTCACAAGAGGTTATGAATATTATGGCTTCAACGTTCAAAAAGATAACTCTGTTATTTATCGTGAATGGGCTCCTAATGCTGTAACAGCAAGTTTAGTGGGTGATTTCAGTAAGTATTATTTTGGACATTTTGTTGGGGGAGGAAATAATATGAGGGTGTTTTTTTTTTTTTTTTTTTTTTTTTTTTTCAGAATGTATTTCTAAAAATTTGATATCAAAGACAGTTGGGATGTTTGTGCTCATGTTATGAAACGAAATGAGTTTGGTGTGTTTGAGATTACTGTTCCTCCTACTAAAGACGGTAAAGTAGCAATACCTCATGGAAGCAAAGTAAAGGTAAATAGAGATTTCAATTGGCACTCTACTGCTGGGAACTAATTACTTTTTATTTATATGTACCCATTAAGATAACAATGACGGTACGACATACGGGAGAGCGTATTTATCGATTACCTGCCTGGATAAATTATGTCACGCAGGAACTTAAAGTTAGCCCTACTTACGACGCGATCTTTTGGAACCCTCCTAATAAATACATTTTTAAACACAAGCGTCCTGAAAGACCTGCCTCCATTCGTGTTTATGAAGCCCATGGTAAAGTAATCATATTAAGTAATTGATATCTAGGCTAATCTTTCAAATCAAGTTGGTATCTCATCTCCAGAACCTCGTTGTGCTACCTATAAAGAGTTTACAAGAAATGTGTTACCTCGCATTGCCTATGATGGCTACAATACAATTCAGCTTATGGCTATCATGGAACACGCTTATTATGCATCTTTCGGTTATCAAGTTACTTCTTTTTTCGCTCCTTCTAGCCGCTATGGTACTCCAGATGACCTCAAGGAACTCATTGACACGGCTCATGGATTAGGTTTAACAGTGCTATTAGATGTCGTTCATTCTCATGCTTGTAAGAACGTAGATGATGGTCTCAACATGTTTGATGGGTCAGATCATTGCTATTTCCATTCAGGTGGAAAAGGTCGTCACGACTTATGGGACTCAAGACTATTTAATTATGGAAACTATGAAGTTCTTCGTTTCTTATTGTCCAATTTAAGATATTGGATGGATGTTTTCCAGTTTGACGGCTTTAGATTCGATGGTGTTACGTCTATGCTTTATAAACATCATGGTATTGGATTTGGTTTCTCTGGTGACTATCATGAATATTTTGGTGATCGAGTCGACGAAGAAGGTGTCATGTACATTCAATTGGCCAACAATTATTTGCATAAAAATTACCCTCACGTTGTTACTATTGCAGAAGGTAAACTGAATACAGTATAATGTATGTACCTAAATTCAATGTACCTTTTTTTTTTCTTCGGTAGACGTATCTGGTATGCCTGGTTCTGGTCGCCCAGTACGCGAGGGTGGGCTTGGTTTTGATTATCGCCTTTCTATGGCTATCCCAGATATGTGGATTAAAATGTTGAAAGAACAAAAAGATGATGACTGGAATATGGGAAACGTCGTTCACACATTGACCAATCGTCGTTATCTGGAGCCAACAATTGGTTATTGTGAATCTCATGATCAAGCTTTAGTAGGTGACAAAACTTTAGCATTCTGGTTAATGGATAAAGAGATGTATACAAATATGAGCGATTTGACACCTTTGACGCTTATTATTGATCGTGGTTTGGCTTTGCATAAAATGATAAGAATGATTACACACGGACTTGGTGGCGAAGGTTATCTCAATTTTGAAGGTAATGAGTTTGGTCACCCTGAATGGCTTGACTTCCCTAGAGAAGGTAACGGATCAAGCTTTCAATATGCTCGTCGTCAATGGAACGTGCTCGATGACCATTTGTTGCGCTACAAGTATTTGAATGAATGGGATCGTAGTATGCAATTAACAGAAGAAAAATACGGTTGGTTACATTCCCCTCAAGGATACGTTTCTCGCAAGCATGAAGGTGATAAAGTCATTGTATTTGAGCGTGCACATGTTCTCTTTATCTTTAATTTCCATCCTACCCAGTCTTTCACAGACTATCGCGTCGGGGTTGAACGTGCTGGAAAATACAAGATCATTTTGAATTCAGATAACAAAAAGTATTTAGGTCATGGAAGAGTCCACGAGAATACAGAGTTTTTTACTAGCCCAGGAGACTGGGATAACAGACCTAACTGGCTCCAGGTCTATATCCCCAGCCGTACTTGTTTGCTATTAGCTAAGCAGGGTTAAATATACTTTGTCAATTATCAAGTAATAAAAAAGCAGTTAGGAGTGAAAGAGGTCTTCCATATGCTGTTCATATTTAAATTTATTTGTAACACGATGCGCGCACTATGCGTAAAATGCAAGTAGTAGAAGACTTGTTATATTTTATTTAGAAAGGTGGGGATAACAAGTTTGATGACCTATTTGGGTTGACAAAGAGGGTGAAGACACCTCATCATTGACGGTGGGAGGAGAAGCATCAAAATTAGTATTTGAATTACTAAACCTTTGCTTTTTCTTTTTTCTTTACGTTTTCCTATCTTTCATTTAACCACATTTCAGGCTACACTATGTTCAGAAACGTTATTATTAAAAAGAAAAAAGAGATCTTGCTGAAGTTGGAGACAAGAAACGATGAAAGTGATGATAGGTTTAAAGGTAAACAAGTTACATATATGTGATACAATTTGTGTATATTAATGATAATGCTTGATATGCAGAAATGACATGTATTGACTGTAGTGGAAAGGGACATGCCAGTATGAAGTTCTACAAATGCATACTTTATAAAGAAGCATCCGCTAGCGATGGTAAACTATTATACATATACTGTATATTTACAATTTGTTAATAAACGGCGTTCTGACGCGTTCAACTTAACAGTAGGAACTTCAAGAAAACAAAAGCAAACATTCCAAGTTAAAGAAAAAAAAATTGAGGGCGAAGAGGCAAGCAACCTCTCAGAATATGTCGTCCAGTACATGTAAAAGTTGTAAACAAGATGGACATAGTTCAGCTCGCTCAAAGTCTTACCCGAACAGAGTGTTGTCAAAACAGGAAGTGGTCGAGGTCAATCTTGGAAACAACTATCAGGCTTACAACAGAAAGGTGCCGTTTAATTCCATTATAAATGACACTTATAAAGGTGTCTTAAGAAACAAGATCATTGAATCCTCAAGACATATTCGATAGATAGTCATAGAGCGATGGTTTTTACAAACAACTTAATTATAAAAAACGTTGAATCCGTTCCAGAATGTATCTTCCAACAGAACTATTGGTACTCAGTTTGCCAGCTAGTAGGAAGCCGCAAGGTCACGAACAGCACTCTGATTACAAGAGACATTTTAGCCACTTGGGACGCTTTTCGTGCCCTTCACCCAACAGCTACAACTTGTACAGGAAAACTTCCCACAAGGACCAGTCAGCCATTGACAGCCGCTTGCGTAGAGCTCGCCACTATATATAGAAACAACATAATAGAAAACTTTGAAAACAGGCTTTGGTATTACTTTAGATATCGTTTACAAAACACATTTGTTGTAAATTAATATTTGTGATATTTTGTAACAAAATCTAACATCCTTGTGATATGTAGACTACGCATCCAAGAGATATCAAGGACATAGCAGAGAAATACTGCTATCAATTAGTATGTGGTGGTAATCCTATATGGGAGAATTCCTGGTTGTTAACAGAAGAGCATAAAGAAAAGATTGATGGTATATGATTACCAATGAAAGAGCACTTGCCAATGGAAGCCACTTTGGTAACTTTGTTTAAACACACTGGAAAGTTTGTTCCCTTATTAGCGGACATCTTGTCATATTATGAAACGGAACATGCAATTCGTAAACCGTATGATGTATCACGGCTGCCTCTTCCAAGACTTTTTGGCTTATTCCCGAACCCGTTGACACATTTTAGGTCAATAACGATGAATATTAGTGCAATCTACGCATTCCTTTCGCTCTTAATTCCAAGAACTTATAACGATCAACTAGCAATATTTCAATGTTTGTTAAAATTTGATAAATTACGTTATTCAAAGTATGTGCCTCAAGCTTAAATTTATTTGATAATAGCCTAACTATATACTAGTGATGATATCAAACCAAATGGTAATAACAAAGTACTCTTTGGTCTCATCATAAGATCAGATGGCTTTGACCTTGATTGTTTATTTTATAAAAGAAAGACTGCTGTGAAGGACCCAGTTAGTAGTCTTGAGCTCAAGTTATCGGATTTAATTATCAAGAAATCGAACAGCAATACTATCCTACTTTTGTCAATCCAGGTCGAATGTCCGTTTTTACAGCTTCTCGGGGCTTAGATATTCAAAATCACACGTTAATGCGTTGTAGCACTAAAGAGTACTATCGTTATACAGGATCTAATAAATTTACTGCCAAACAAACAAATTTAAAAATACCGAAGGCTTTGACAAAATCGAAGGTGGTATTCTAACTCCAAAAACGTCCAACCAAGACTCTTTCCAAAAGTATGTTCAGTATTTTCTTCAGCATCTGGATACTATTTTGAAATTCTATGACTTCGGCACAACGAAGGATAAAGTTCTTTTTTTATCAAGGAAGACAAAGAGCACCCGAGATAATAGCCAATATGCTGGTTGATGGTGGCACTAGATACAACAAGGCGAACCGAGAAAAAAAGAAGAAAAAGAAGGAAAATATCGAAGACTGTCATCGTCCTGACATTTCAAAAGGCACCAAGTAAGTCGTTAACTTTGCTTTTGTTGTCAGTGTTTCTTGTTCTTTGTTTAATTTAACTAAAAACCGAAGGAGTAATGGAAACCTGCCCCCTTCCAAGAACAGCAGAAAGCACCAATAATTGTTTTTGGTAGTGGTATGTTTGGGAAGAATTTGGTAAAGCTAAAAGGGCATAGGTCTGGAGTTGTGGGCAAGTTGTTCCGAACATTGAAGAAGCGGGAAGCTGAAGGTCAATTGATTGTCGTCACAATCGATGAATATAAAACCTCAAAAACGTGCAGCCTCTGCTTTTTTGAAGACACAAAGGTAATTACCACATCAACGTTTAAAGGTGTTGGCGTCGTAAGTTGCAATAAATGCTCCAAGGTGTGGCAACGAGATTCCAATGCAGCAAATAATATGGTGACGATTTCAAAGTCCGTCTGGTGAGAAGGAGGGTCAGATGTATTTTTGCCAAAGCAGAACAACTAATCCCCGTATCAAACACGGTTTTCCTTTTTTTAAGGATTCAGATAGCTACAGGCAAAAGACTTTATATTCTTCTTCGTCCCAAAAAAAAAGTCATCTGAAAACTAATTTTTTTCGTCTAATTTTCATATTTGTTTTGTCTAAAAAAAGTAAACTAAAATTCGAAAATTCATTTTAATTCGTCCAGAAAAAAAATAACATCGTCTGAATTTAAAGTAAAAATACTACTGTTTTTACACTTTAAATTCAGACGCTGTTAGTTTCTTTTTTGGACGAATTAAAATTAAATTTTAAACGTTTACTTACCTTATTTAGACAAACATAAAAAGAAATTTGGAAAAAGGAAAACTATAATTTTAGACGAAATGCGAGCTTATTTTTATTCCAAGTATTAGTCAGTCTGTTATGTGCTCTCTTACTTTTGGCTTTTTGTAATTTTCAACGATTTTATCATTGGAGTTTCTACTCGTTTTTCCTATAGTAATAGCACTTATTATATGATAGATTCCGTAGCGCCAAATAAATTTGATTCTTCTTCTTTAATGGCAAGAAAGGTATTAAGTAGTCTACTTGTTTCTGAATATATACCAAGTAATTTTAAGGAGTTTTCTATCATTTTTGACCATAAAAATGAAATGGTATAGCCAATTTCCATTCTCATTGACTTTCCCTTTTGTTTTCTTCTCCAGTTAAGCAGTATTTTATTTTCATACATATACCAAAAAATAGCGTGACTAGATCGATTATATGACAAATTTGTCTTCAAAATGTTGTTACAATCCTTTTTTTTTTCCTCATGGAAGAACCTCTAAAAGTCAGAGTAGTTAAAAGCTCAATCACTGGAATAGGGTGGAGACCACAGTATGTCCCACTGCTTCTGACACTTGTAGCTAATGTTCACACCCTTGTATCACACACATTTAGCTTTTTGAAGTATATTTTTCTCCACAAACTAGAAGAAGACCCTGAATTCCCTTTA
>JNEK01001058.1:0-17026 GCA_000697295.1 Mucor indicus B7402 | reverse complement strand
AGGGCTGTATTTGCCTGAGCCAGTATTTTCTCATGGTCAGCTTTACGTTGCGATGTCGCGCGTAAAAACACCCGACTCAATCAAAGTAATGATTGGTTTTGAAAGCAATATTCCTAACTCAACAGAAAACGTTGTTTACAAAGAAGTATTTCAATAATACAAATAAATAATAAGCACTTATTGTAATCTATTTAATAAAAAAGCTAACAGTTATGCACAACGTCTTTTGCTCTTTTCATATTATGACTGTTTTTGAAGAGCGACCTTTTGTGACACTTGATCAGCTTTGCGGAACTTTAGTTTTATTAAAGCTCTCCTCCTGAAGGAAACTGAGGGGCTTTTATGTAGTTAATTGAATAATACATTACTCCTTCCTTGAGATAAACCAGCCTCCTTCTTCTATGAGATTTAAACTATTATGAATCGATAAAATGTGGAATAGACTGCTGCTACTAGTTAAAATACTCCCATTATTGTACATATGAGCGACAGATAAACCAAGAACAAAGAGGAGTAATTTATTGAGTATACCAATGCTCCTTAAGATAATATTAAAGATTCACTTGCCATACAGAGTGTATTCACTATTACAGTTCAGTGGTAAATACATTGTATAGTTACAGATCGTGATCCAAAGTCATAAGGTATTACGCTGTAAATAACTTTTGCAGGTGACAAAACATGGATGCATCAGACGCAGAAGCCACTGGTATCATTATGCTCATCATATTACATTTAGTAGACGGCTTGTGATAATGATATTGGCATGTGCAAAAATATAAAAATTCTAAATTGAGGTGAAAAAGCATGTGCCTGCAATTGTTGAAAATAACATTTAGTTTAATTTGGCAAATGAAAATAAGTTTGTGTAATCATATTAGGCCATTATATTAAATACCGGCAATGGTGTAATTATTTTTCTTCTTTCTTTCTTTTAACAAAATGTTATCACAGTTAGCGCCACCAGGTCGTTTGGATTTAAACTTGAATTCACTTCAAGTGCTTCCAGGACCTCCTTCACCTTCACTTTCAACAACATCTTTTATGTCATCTGTTTCTTGGATGGCAGATAAAACAACTTCAGAATTGATCCCTTTATTAAAGAATGCATACAGTGCATTGAAAGACAAAGAAAAAGGTAGCCATTTTTTTTTTTTTTTTTCATGTGAAAATCAGTAATAAAGCCCCCCCCCACTAATTTAATAATATCAATAGACTTGGTACTAGCGGCCGAATTAGGCAAATCACTTTTAGAACACAACATGAAATTAAAATCTAGCTATGACTCTTTATTAAAAATGGGTACACCGCCCATAACACCATCTTCTTCAACAAACACTGTACAAGAAGCTAATGAAGAAGATGACGATGAGGCATCTATGCGTTTTATTCCCTCAAGAACAACTCGTGAAGCTATGATCGAAGTACTTGAACGCAAAAACACTGAATTAACTGCAAAACTCGAAGAAGCAATGATTGAACAAGAAAACATGGCACGTTCTAATTCAAAAAAGACTCGTCAACTTGAAAGCGAGATTAATCTATTGAAAAGTGATCTTGATATCGCTTCAGCAAAAATACAAGAACTACAAGAAATGAATCAACGTCAAAAAAAGCTAGAAACCAGTCATTCTTCCTCCAAAAATACAGAAACAGAAGCTCTTGTAGATGAGCTCTATACAGAAATAGATAAAGTCAAACAAGAAAAAGACGCAGTTCTTCAATCAAAAATAGACTTGGAAACAAAACTTACTGCTACTCTAAAAGACCTAAGTGATCTCAAAAAACAGTTTGAAAAGTTTGAATTTACTCAAAACGACTTCCATGAACTTCAAGAAGCCTATGAACGTCAATTCAAGCATATTGATGAACTCAATCACAGTCTTGAAGATCACCGCTCCATACTTCAAAAATTGAAAGAAAGAGGCATCAATGTTCATTCAGTCCGATCTACTCCTACTCCTAGTATCTTTGGTGGTGGAGAAGATGCCTATAGAAAAAACACGCTTTTACAAGAACTTGAGAGCGAATGGCTCAAATCAAAGTCATCCGTTCATGAACCTAGTTCCCCTCTTGCATCAACTCCATCTCTTGTGTCATCCTATATTTACCAGATAAAAGACTTACAAGAATTCAAAGAAAAGTCGCTTGCAGCGTTTTACCAAGCTCCTTCCATTGGCTTTGAAAGTGTGCTCTCCAAAGCTACTGGAATCGATCAACAGCTCCTAGACGAAACACTGGACTTTATAGATAAAATTGAACAAGAACATAACAAAGAAAAATGCATGGTACTTTACCACAATTTTATGGATATAGAAGAATTTGATGTAGAAGATGAAAATTACCCAATTTCCGATTTCTATCCTAACCCACTATACGAGTGTTCTCAACTTCAGCCCTATATTCCCAACAACATTCAGCCCAAAACACTCATTGGAAGATTGAGACACCAAATAAGAAAACTATTTACTATCATCTGGAAATGGTGCAGATTCGCCATTGTATTGACTACAGCCTTACTCATCAATGCCTGGAAAGGTCCTGATGCTTTGCTTTTGACTTACAACAATTAGAACAAACATGCTCTCCTTTCATTCTAAACAACAATTCATTTCATTTTTTCATCTTCTTCAAGTACATTCCCTTATCAAACCACTCTCATTATTCTATATAACTACTATAAAATATACTATTTATTTTTCTGCTGCTTTTTTAACTTTTTGACGTGGCGCATGAAAATGCATTTGCAAATCTTCCTGTTGTATCACCATCTCCTCCTTTTGTTGAAATTTCCAGAGGAGGTTCGCATTTTTTTTTTTTTTTTTTTTTGAATTTTCAAAACCATGTCTACTGAGGATGAAGCGAGAAAAGCAAAACTTGCTGCAGCAAAGAAAAGAGTAACACACATTGAAAAAAAAAAAAAAGAAATCACGTCAATGTCATCTAAATTCTTATTGTCATGTCATTTTTTTGGCGTGTTTATTAGTTGAAAAAATTCCAGGAGAAAAAAGCAGAGCAACAGACACCTGGAGAAGAAAAGACCGATGAAGGCATTCAGGAAACACCTATTGTCAATGAAGTACCAATAGTAGATTCACTACCAGATCATAAAGAAGATCAAGAGCAACCAACCAGCAACGCAAATGATGATCAACTAAAGGAATTGCAGGAAACAATTGAGAGGCTAGAAGCAGAAAAGAATGACTTGGTAATTCCTATTTTATTTTTAAAAGAAGAGTATATAGTGAATGTAGCTCTAAAAGCACATTGCTTAGATAATCTCACATGAACGTGAATTAAATGAAAAGTTACAATCTCAGGAGAAAGCAACTAATGAAGCATTGAGACAAGAAATAAATAAACTCAAAAGCAAAGTTGAGCAATACGAGTCAAACATAAATGTGCTAACAGAGAACTACACAAGCCATACCTCTGAACTTGACCAACAACTATCAGCATTGAAAAACCAACTTGAGAGTGAAGTCAAAAGTTATGAGCAGAAAGTAAAAGAGCTCAAGTCCGAATTAGCAGACAACCATGCCCGTGAATTATCTTCTGCAAAAGAACTGCTAAAATCCGAGCAAGATAGTTTACAGGCCCAAATTGGAAAGCTGACGACAGAGAAACAAGAAACCATGGATAAACATCAGGCAGTTTCTGCAGACATGGAAGAAAAATTGGCAGCTACTAAATCATTATTGGAGGCAGAGCGCGTCAAGGCAGATGAGTATCAGGCAAGGGTTTCAGAATTAGAACAATCTTCCAAGGCTGCGACAGAGACATTGCAGCTTCAATTGAAAGAAAAAAACGACAAACATCAGTCCAAGGTAACAGCATTAGAGGCATCTTTAGCGGATGTTCAGTCCAAGCTGGAAGAGGAAATACAAAAACGCAAAGAGCTGGACAATGTAAAGCAAAAAGAACTCACGGCTGTTGAGAAGAAACTGAAAACTGAGTTAAAAAAGTCTGCCGACCTTCAATCTCAATTGCAAGAATTGGAACTATCGAATAAAAACAACATGTCGTCAGTTGAGAAGAACTTGGATATGGAGCGTTCAAAAGTAAATGAACTTGAATCAAAACTGAAGTTGGCAGAGGATGCGAAACAAAAGGCTTTATCGTCCTCGGAGAAGGAACTTGAAGTCCAACGCTCAAAAGTCAGCGACCTACAATCTCAGCTGGAGAGCAGCAACAAGAAGTTTGATCAAGCACTAGAAGAAGAACGCGAAAACTCACAACAGAAACTTGCCGACCTTCAAAAAGCGAAACAAACAGAAATAGAAGATATACAACTTCAATTAAACGAACTAGCGAAAGCAAAAGACAGCGAGCTCGAAACGGAACGCATCAAACTAGCAGAGTTGCAATCTAAACTGGAGTCCTTGGAGAAATCAAGAGTAGATGAACAAAGCAAGTTGGTGGATTTACAAGACAAGTTGAAGCAGCTTGAAGAGTTAAAAGAAAGCGAAGTAGCTTCTGAACGCACCAAGATTGCTGATTTACAATTACAGCTTGGAGCATTGGAAAAATCTAAAATGGATGAATTGAAAGCAGAAAAAGAAAAATTAGCAAGCTTGACGTCTGAAATAGAACAACTTGAGAAACTAAAGGATCATGAAGTGACTTCAGAACGTGCAAAGATAATGGAGCTGCACTCACAAATAAAAGAAATGGAGGCATCCAAGGCGGCAGAAATAAAGAGAGAGCAGGAAAAGCTGGCAAAACTAGAGACTAGCATTGAAGACTTAAAAAATACAAAACAACAAGAACTAGAGACTGAAAAATTGAAGGTGTGTATGTTTTTTTTAGCACATAATGTACATGCATATATTGATTTTCGTAAATATTAGATGAATACTTTGGAAGCAGAGTTTGCAGAGTTGAAAAAAGTAAGCGAACAACAACTATCGTCAGCTAAAATAGAGATGGAAACCAAACTGGAAGAACTGAGAAAGTTGAAAGAAGATGAAGTGGGCAGTAAACATGCTGAACTAAAAAGTCTCCAAACAAAGCTGGAAGAGTTGGAGGCATACAACGCAAAACAACTAGCAGCTGCGAAAAAGAGCTTGGATAAAGAAATGAAAAAGAGCAACGACCTAAGATCCAAAATGGAAGCACTCGAGAAATCGAAATTGGAAGAAATATCTAGATCAAACGAACTACAGTCTAAATTGGAAGCTTTGGAAAAATCCAAACAAGATGAGCTTAAGGTCAAACAATCCAAGTTAAAGGAGTTGCAGCTGGAGCTTGATGAATTAAAGAAATCGAACGAAGAGGAAATTTCAGCCAAAGAGACAGAACTAAACGAGTTGAAATCCGCTTTGCAAGATTTAGAAAAATCCAAAAAAGAGCAGATGGCTACCCAGAACTCTATTGTGAAAGAGTTGCGCTCGAAATTGACCGAACTTGAAAAATTAAAGCAAGAGGAATTAGTACAACTGCAAGAAAGACTCGATAAAGAGCACACAGACATGCTATCGAAGTTGGAGACATCAAAGAAAGAGACATTGGATGCGGAGTCGGCAAAATATAACGAATTGCAGCTCAAGTTAAACGATCTTGAAAAGCACAGTCAAGAAGAGCTCAAATCGAAAGATGAAGCATGGACAGCTGAAAAAACCAAATTGCAGAGCCAGCTAAATGATCTAGAGAAAGCAAAGCAAGAAGAAGCCAAAAAGTTACAGTTGAAATTAACTGATCTTCAGAAAACAAGGCAAAAAGAATTAGCTGCAGAAAAAGCCAAACTAGACGATTTGCAATCCAAGTTAGAAGCTGTTAAACAATCAAAGACTAACCTCCAGACTCAATTTGACGATCTTAAAAAGGCAAAGACAGAGGAGTTAGCCAATCTACAGTCTCAACTTGACAGTCTTGAAAAGGCAAAAACAGAAGAATTAGCTGCCCAGCAATCGAAACTAGACGATCTTCAAAAAGAAAAGACAGAGGAATTAGCTAATCTCCGATCTCGATTTGATGACCTTGAGAAGGCAAAAAAAGAGGAACTGGCCGATCTCCAATCTCGATACAAAAACCTTGAAAAATCAAAGAAAAACGAACTCGATATTCACGTAACTAAACTCAAAGAGCTTCAAACTAAATACAAAGAGCTTCAAAAGTCCAAAAAGGAAGAGCTTAATGCTGAGAAAACCAAACTAGATAGCTTGAAATCTAAATTCAATGACTTGGAAAAGTCAAAGTCTGACGAGCTAGATCTCGAGCGAGAAAAACTTGCGGATTTGCAATCGAAACTTGACACTCTTAAAATATCCAAGAAAGAAGAGGTAGAAAACCTACAAATCAAGATTAGTGATCTCAAAAAATTGAAGCAGGAAGAAACAACCAAGTTGGGTGATTTGCAGGTTAAATTTGATGATCTTCAAAAATCCAATGCTGAGGAGTTAAGCAAGTTACAAGCCAGCTACGATGCTCTTGAGAAATCAAAGCAAGATGAATTGACAAACCTACAATCGAAATATGAAGAGCTTGAAAAGTCGACCAAGGAGCAGGTAGCCGAACTTCAGAAATCCAACAAGGAAGCATTAAGCACAGAGCGCAATAAGCTAAGAGAGCTGCAATCTAAATTAAATACAGAAATGGCCACCCGAAACGAGCTTGAGCAATCTACAAAAGCTCAGTTAGACAAAAAGGAATTAGAACTAGCAACACTGCAATCCAAGTTAACCTCTTTGCAAGAACTCCTGCATGCCAAAACCTCGAAACTTGATGATTTACAAACAAAGTACAGTCAACTTGAAACATCCAAGAAAGATGAACTGGGAGCAGCCGCTTCAGAGTATACTAATTTACAATCCAAGCTGGAGGCGACTGAAGCAGACGCAAAAACAAAAATGAACGAACTTCAAGAGTCACTGACACAACAACAAACTGAATTCAATGATTTGCAGTTGAAACTGGAGTCTGCTGAGACGACTGTCAAGGACCTCCAATTGAGCCTCAAATCCTTGAAAGACACAAAGAAAAAGGAACTAGCCACCGAGAGATCCAAATTGTCTGATTTAAAATCTCAATTAGAATCTATAGAAACATCTAAGGGAGCAGAAATAGCAGGACTTTTATCCGATTTAGAGAAAGCAAGACGCGAACACAAGACAGTTACAGAAACTCTTCAAAAAGACCTTGAAGCCATGAAGGAAGATTTTGACAAAGAAAAGAAAGACCACAAGGATTATGCAAGCCAACTTCAAAAGGATATTGAGTCCGTTCAAGATCAGCTAGAAAAGGAAAAGACAAAATCACTCGGCCTTGTTACTAGTATAGAAGCATTGAAAGACGAACATGCGCGCCACACCGAAGAAAAGGCATCGCAGATCGACGCCATCACCCGTGACCTCGAAATGCAAACAACCGCATTGACAAAGGAACTGGAAGACGTGAAGCAATCCTTACGCAGCAAGGAAAGTGAGCTACATGACACCAAGAAGAACCTTGAACAAGAATTAAATTCTGCCAAAGAACAACTGGCGTCCCGTCAAAGTGAATTGAGCAAGTTGGAAAAAGTTGTGCCTTTACTGCGACGCGAGACAGAAGAGCTTAAGTCTACCCAAAAACAATTGACAATGAAAGAAGCTGAATGTACTGATCTTGCCCAAAAACTGACTCACATGGAACATGCCAAGAAGGATTTAGAGAGTGAATTGGAGATGAACAAGAAGGCCTTGGCCTCTGCTAAATCAGACCTTGAACAGCAACTCGCCACGCATACCAATGAATTTGATCAATTCAAGCAGCAGCAGGAACGGCATCAAAAAGAAATGGATCTCTTTAAAGAGCAGCAGAAAGACAAATTGGAGCACGAAAAATGGGAGTCGCAGCAGCTTCGTGAACAAGTAGCAGCATTGAACGAAAAGGTGAAAGATCAAAGTATGCACGTGGAGCAAGGAAAAGCACGATCCTTACATCTGGAAGAGCAACTGAAAGACTTTGAGTTGCTGCAGGAGCAATTGTCTAAAGTGCAAGAGCAAGCAGATCAGCAACGCGTGCAATATCAAGAGGAATTAGCAGAAATGAAAACGAAGCTTGAGGAGCAATCGAGCAAGTATGATCGTGAATTGAAGGAAAAAGAGGATCTTCTCAAGAACCATGCCCAACGTGTCGTTGATTTGACTTCAGCGTTAAATAAACAAGAAGCAGAATTTTTAGGAGTACAACAGCGAGTTGAGGAAGAACAGAAGCGAAAAGAAGAAGTAGCTAATAGTATGGATGAGTTATCTAAGCGTGTTCAGGCACTCGAATCCAGTTTACAAGAGAAGGACGACACAATAAAGTTGCAACAATCACAACTAGAAGAGAAAGGTTCCGAGATGCAAGCCCGTTTAGATCATGTTGAGTCTGAGCTTACCGAGCGTAATAAAGAGACAATGAAGTTACGAGGCCAAATCAAATTAATCAAGAATCAAAACCAGGCCCATGTGAAGAAGCTTGAGGATGCTTTAAAAGAACAGCACGGCAAGTCCCAAGAGAAGGAACTTGAGTTACGTGATAAAAAAATGGAGGAACTTCACGAACAAGTCAATGGTCTTTTGGCTGTTGAGAAGGAGTACCATCGCCTTAAGGAAAAGCTAGATTCACAGGAAAGAGAACTTGATGCCGACGATGTGTCTAGAAAAGCGATAGAGGAGGATAAGAATAGGATAGAGAGAGAGAAACAAGATTTGGAGAAAACTGTATTGCGTCTGAGAGAAGAGTATCGAGAACAGCTTGATATGATTTGGAGACAGTATGAAGCAGCTGTGGCTCATCGAGAAGAGCCTATTGTGAAGAAACACGTTCCTTCTGTTGGAAAACTACCGCCGTTACGAAAGCCTGACTTTTTTGAATTTATGGAAGTGCCTCGTTGTGACCATTGTAGTGAAGAAGTGTTTGATATATAGAATATCTGTTTCATAAATTAAATAAATAAAAAATACTAGAGTGTATAGTGAATACTGCAGTTCCCTGTGGAGTTATATGACTGATCTCCCTTTTCTTTGCTTAACCACTAAAATATTCAATAGCTGAACTTTAGCAATTCCCATGAGCGCTTGCGATTATAATAATTCAATAGTCTTAAATCTGTATAAAGGAAATAACACCTTTTTTTTTATGAAGAAAGCTCAAGATCAAAAAAAGAGACAAAGATAAAGTGCTATTTTCATTCTTGATTATTATATATTTGTTGTCTCAGAAGGAGATGCTTTTCTCTTCTTATGATTGATCTCTGCAACCACAAAACAAGAAGGAAATTATATAAGCTCGTTATTATTGAGAGCCACTGAAGAAGCAACATCGTTTATAAAATTGGTGGTTTCTCTCATCACCTGGACAAAACTGTAAACCAATTTTAAAACGGGAGGCAAGAGACGGGCAATCTTTGTCACTGATTTTGGCATATGAAGTCTTTCAATGCTTTTGATTATGACAATTGAACCTCTATCATGAGCCATCAAGAGGCCGGAGATATTGAACCCTATTACAAAAGAAATTAGAATGGCACATATATATTGTAAGAAGTTTTTTGCTTTACCGCCGATGATTATGTAGCCTGATGGTGATAATCTTGCTGTACCAAATTTACGCAAAATTCTTCATCATTATGGGCATTTCAATAGACCTATCGTTTATTTCTTTGGTTCCATTATGTCCTTCATCTTCCAAACCTATTTCTAAACAGCCGATTTCATGAGATAAGTGTTTGAAGAAAAGATCAGCGCTCTCGGAAGACTGTTTGCGACAAACCTCGCTCATTAAACCAATTGCTCAATTACGTTCTTATTTTAACCAGAAGACACACTTGCAGAAGCTCTATTCAAACGCAAATTTAGTCAGAGGGTTTCAAGCAAGCGAGAAAACATCACGTTAGGTCTTACGTCTCTACGGTTGTATTGCTTAGTCTATGACTTTTCTTTATGACCCGTAAACATCTTCCAATAAGTCTTGCTTGGTTCTTCGAGGCAAAATCTTCTCACTATCAATAAATAGACAAGCGTAGTCCAAAATGCTTCGTTTTACCCAGTACTCCTCTGGGTTATAAATAGGATCAGCTTCGACAACATCAAATTCATCGTAGATGCTTCGAAATGTGTTCTATATAGAGAACTTAAATGAAATTAGCGGTATGCGAGACTTACTTTTTTTATCTAACTTTGATAGCAAATCGTGAATATTAGTTGGTGACTATTTGCACATGCTCATTACACGCGACAAAACATAAGAGCATAACCGTTATTAAGGACACTTCAAATTGAAGGCTTTCGTATTGACTTGTTTCTTTTTCAGTAACTCTCCTTCTTCAATGATATAAGTTTGCATAAAATATATAAAATAAGAGTATAAAAGTAAAAGAAAAATCATAAAAGTTGCTACTATAAACAAATAATAAGGAGAATGTTGCCGGCTTGTATCCTTTGCTTAATTTTCTTTGTTCTATGATTATGGTGAGAAATAAGGTTCATTGTCTCAGGGGCTGTCAGACACACAAAGAAACATAACAAAAGACCACATTTTGGCATCATTTTCTTTATCATTTATAAATAGAAACAGCTTTTGTGATTCTACTTTTTCTTTTACTCTTATTTTATACACACTGTGCAAATTTAAATCATTCGAGAAGGAAATTTACTGAGAAGAAAAATAAGGCTATACACTATATTATGCTTTATGAACAACCAGACAACAATGAAATTCCATATTTTATTTTTCGCCAGCAATATTAGGTATTTCATTTGCCAGTTTGTCAATGCAAAAAGAGTAACAAACAGTACCGGTTTGCCAGAAAATATGATTGTAGTCAGAAATGTATTTCGCTTATCATATAGCCCAATCGTATACAACCAAACTCTGCCAAGTGGCACCTCACAATGCTTAGCAGGAGCCTGTACGGGATTAACGACTTGCTACCAGAATAACTTCGTAGAATATCTTGAATCGCGGCCCTTCTCTTTATATATTACAGTCTGCAAAATACTTTTATGGTAATTAATAGATATGCATGTATGCACAAAAAAGTCTTTTTTTTTTTACTAAGATTAGCTATAGCCAATGGATCCTAATACTCTTAGAAACATTGTTAAGACTTACTGCTATCAGTACATATGCGGAGGCGAAACAATATGGCCTGATATTATAGTTTCGCTACCAGGTTTAACAGAAGAAATCTTCAGAAATCGTGTTAACCAAGAAATTGAACAAATCAGAGCCCTGATTAACCAAAGAGTTGCACTTTCTACTCTATAGTTTGCTTTCTACAAATCTGCTCACCTTGAAAGAAAAAAGGCAGTAGTTACGAATTGCGGAAACGGAGATTTGTCGATAGGTCATGCTCAGCTAAGCGACGTCATTGCAATGAAGAAGAGTACAGAAGGCTCAAGCTCCTTATTATGTTGGTAGTTGATCGAAGGCTTAGTATATTGATTCAAGAACAAAAGGTCTATGCGTTATGGTAGGTACTGGAAGCCAAAAAAGAACAGTTTATATGCTTCAGGGCTTTATACAAACGAGCACAATACATCACAGACCTGTACGTACTGCTTCCACAAACTCTCCCACCTGTTACGGGAAGTCCGAAGCAACAATCAAACGGAAGTCAAGACAGGCAAAGGTTCATTTATTTGTATCAAAAAAGATCGCATCTCTGTCTATTTCGCATGCAATAATCACAATAGAGACGCTTTGAGTGCTCTTTCAAAATATTATTGGCTCTTTTTTTCTGTTGCATGAATTTCAGTGACAGTTGCTGCCTGTATGATTTTCTAAAGTCCAGAAATTTTGCTCTGCACATTTAGGTTACACTAAAAAAGAAAGCATCGTTTGATTTAAAATAAAATGTTATTAGGGTGCCAGAGCAGAGGATGCAGCCCAATTTGAGATCAAGCGTGATTTCTTTTGATCGTGCTCTGGCGATTGAGTTTTGAAAGCCTGCTAAAACTCGCGAAATTTTAAGTTTGAATATTTCAATGAGCGACAAAAGCAGTCCGAAGTTGACATGTCGATCGAGAAAGAGAATAAGCGCTGAAAACTTGTAACACGCAAAGCTCATGAGCATCTAGATCTATATCATATTTTCTATCCAATTCATTTCATTGTATTCTTCAAGAATATTATGGGGATCTCTCAAAATTGCAGGTATTGAGTCAGTCAGCTCCAAGAGTATAAAGAACTGCATTAACAAATAATAAATGGACAATAACGTGCTTTAAATATGAAGAATGTCCCTGCTTTTTCAATTTTTCAAATGACTAAATGTTGTTAGCAATTCATATGAGTAAATTTGATATACAAAAGAAATTCTAACAAGTAGTAGTAGCATTCTTATGATTTATACAACATGGAATTCGATGTACACATATTGTGTTTCAAGTTTCAGGAGTTCAGTTTGGGCATATATCTTGTTATTTGAGTCTGTATCATAAACAAGGCTCTAACAGGGCTACAGATATAGCTGAGCAAAGAGCGCGAGAAGGAGCGATCTGGGAAACATTCGAACAGAAGGCTATGATAGCGTGCTAAGCTACACTCTGAAGTAGTAAGCTGAGAAAAAAGTACTAGTGTTCATGCAAAATTTCTATGGTAAAAGAACAAAGAAGGTATTGTTTTTTATACCTTATGTGTACTCGGTTACTCTAAAATTAGTCACTCTATAGTCGATTGATAAGTACAAACGGAAATGAAATCAAAACTGTCAACGAAAGAGTTGAAATAGTGGCTGCAAATGAAACATTGAAGCACCCAACTAGCCAAAAGTAGGCAAATGCCACTTGTGGTTAGTCACAGAATCCTTAACAGTAATGGTAGTTCAAACATGAGCAAATGTATATGAAAAATGTTTATTAAAATAAAATAGTAAATGATTGCCATCCCCTTTTCTTGCGTGTATTTTGTTTTTTTTTTTTTTTTTATTTATTTTAATTAAACATATTGTGAAATCCAGCGGAAACCATCACCATAACCTTGTCTCATAACGACAGAGCACATGAAAACTTCAATAGGACGAATATCGGTCAAAGCAACCTTACCCTGAATAATAAACAGTCAGCATTTGTAACTGACAACGTGCTCTTACTAGTATCTTACCTTGCCAGTGGTTTGGAATAAACCCAACTCTTGTCTAAGTTGTTCTTCACTAACAGCACCGGGGGCATCAATCTTGTTACCAAGAATTAAGAAAGGTACCTTGGAAAGTTGCTCAATAGCCAAAAGAGCCTATATTGCCAAATTATGTCAACCATTTACCATTCATCATTTTTCATCTATATAATCTTACATCTAATTCGGCCTTTGCCTCCGGGAGACGAGCGTGATCAGCACAATCAACCAAAAAGACAATACCACCAACCTCAGGGAAATAATCTCTCCATAATCTACGAGCTTGTTGATGGCCACCTAAATCATAGGTAGTGAATTTAACATTACCAATAGAAAGTTCTTCTGAGGCTAAAAAAATATAAAGGAGTTTATTAAAAATGCTCATCTTCATCAATCTATACACTTACTGGGATGGAGAGTAGGCTGTAAAGTGGCTAAACGATCATTCTTTAACATATGCAATAAGGTAGTTTTACCAGCATTGTCGAGACCCAAGAAAAGAATCTTTGCATTCTTATTTAAAAGACCTTTTTTTAAAAAAAAAAAAAGGCAAAAAGTCAATATAAACAAACGCGAGCAAGGAGAAGCTTTATGTTTACCTAAAGAAGACAAAACGTCCCAAAACCAGTTAACAAGAAACATGTTGTATTATCAATTATTTTTTATAACTAAAAGAGAGAAAAAAAAAGTAAAAATAAAAAAAAATCCTATTCAAAACGCGCAACTCAAAAAAAAAAAAAAAAAAAAAAAAAAAAAAAAAAAAAAAAAAAAACAACAACATCAATGATTTCAGAATCAGACAATAATGATGCTATGAGCATCGATTATCCAAGCGCTTAAAGATATACACTAACCTCATCACTACTGCTTAACTCACATTTATTTATATGATATTATGTCTGTCTGTATTTCTTTACATAGCACAAAAAACCGATAAGAATCACGTGTTTATATTCTTGCTGTATTGCATATCAAAAAAATGCTTTCTAGTTCACCATTCATCGAAATTTATCAGGCACATTTTGATTGGCCTAAATTTCTCCATTGTACCTACAGTTTTTACACTTTGAATTCAGACGTTGTTAGCTTTTTTTGGACGAATTAAAATTAGTTTTTAGATGTGTAGCTTACCTTTTTTAGACATAATGAAAATGGAAATTAGACAAATGGAAATTAATTTTGAGACCAAAAGAGAAAGATAATATTCAGATTTGCGTTCGGCGGAACTGATGAGGGCGACCTTCACCGTTGGGTATGAATGTTGAAATCTCATGCATGTTTTCAGCCGCGTTTGAATTGCGGTTCCATAGCATTGCTCAGCTTTGGTAAGCTACAACGCTAACGAGACCTTCAAACGCAAATACCATATTTCTTTCCTTGCAAACATGACAGACCTATAGACAAATGTTAATAAGCTGCTTTTTCAAAAAAAAAGTCAATATTTGAGTTTTACTTGAGACGTGACGTATTCATCAATGTAGGGTACCAGCAACCTTTCCTCTACTTGTCTTCTTTTTAAGTGTTTGTATAAAACTCCAGTAAGCCCTACTTGATGCTCTTTGATTTTAACTGAATCCCTGCCTTTCATTCCATTACCAAAGGCAATGATTGCTATTAGCTGTTTGTTATAGTCGAACTTCAAAGGTTTCCATCTATAAGATATATACACATGGTTTAGTTGTATTTTGTACGCACTAAGTTTCATTCTTATTGAATACCTGTTTTTATCTTTAAGATATATATTTCTTTAAAAACACCTGCCATCACGGTTTCTTGCTCTTGGTTTATCCGCTTCTTTTTTCGTGTCCTCTTTCTTGTTTTTCTAGTTATTCTGCTTGGTTCTTTTTCTTTTAGCTGGATTATACTTTTTGCCACCGTCTACTAAAATATTGGCCATTTCATCTAATGCTCGCTGGCGTCCTTGATATAGATGAAACCTTTTTTTAGCAGCTTCGCTTCTGTAGAAAGTGAAGTAATGCTGCATGTTTGACTTCATATGCTCAAGGCAGCAAAGTATGTGTTTTTGTAGTGAGACAGTTTTGTGTGTTGGCTTGCTTTTTAATGTTTCCAGCATGCCTTCTTTTTCACTCTTTTTTAGTTCTTGCTTAGCTATTCTTGTGGAACCAGAGAGACTGTTGTACTCTTTTCGCGTACACCTTCGAATTTGGTATTCACCGCTGTTACAACCAGATGCAGCAGTAAAAACACAAGAACGACCAGTATCAACAGCAGTGACAGAAAAGCTTTTTAAATCATAGTTTCTCTCTATTGCTTCATGCAAATCTTCGATCATATAATCGTTGCTTGAATCAGATGGTTTTGAGGATGGCTTGTAAATTACAACATCAGCGGAGTAGTTACCCGTCAGTCTTTATCTGATTTGCAAAAATGCCCCCTTTTGTAGTTCCATTGCTGCTTGCTTGCATTTCGCGAATACTATATTATACACTACTGTAAATTTTTTATTCTTATACATCATTGTTTAATGTTGCAATACCTTTTAATATTCAGTTTTGAGAAGTTGAAGACTTCAAAGAACATATCCTGGTTGTCAACAAAATTTGATGGTAGTTTTTTAAATTTGGTGATAAACGCTTTAAGCCCTGTTAGGGTAATACCGACGAATCTGAACTTAACGGAAGGCTCGGGTGTAAGTGAGAAAAGTCTTGGTAAGTTATTTGATTCCTGTTGTTCAGAAGTAATCTCTGTTTCACCATTCGCCAATTCTTCACTAGCCACATTTTTGCTATATGCTGATCTTCTTCGTGCTTCTTTTCATAGTCAACCATTAAATACTTTAATATACATAGCACACACTTGATCCTCTTTGGGAGCTTTATAGTTTTGACAAAGAGATGATCTTGCACTTGAGTGTCCCATAACTTTACAACTTTTGCATATTGTCGCTACTTGTTCATCTCCACGCGCACTGTGCGTCCTTGCGGCATTTTTTAGAAGCTTTTCTCTGTCTTTTTCGTCCCTTGTCATTTTTTTTTTTTTTGTTTTGAATCAACTAAAAGTATAATATGTGAATAAAACAGTCATGCATGAACTACACAAGAAGAAATCCTATAGAAATTAAAGAAACATACCTTTTGGTGTTGAAGGTTCATATTTAATACATACATGCAGGGAACTTTTTGTTGTAGTGACCGTTTTGTCCACAATCCTTTCAAACAACATCTATAAGATACATAGCAATTTTAGGCTTCATATAGAACGGTATATGATTTTGAAAACAAAGATAGTTTACCATTATATTCATTTTTCTTTTTTTTGATAAACTACTTGCAGTATCGCGTCTACCTTTTCTGTAAACACCTCAACGCGTGTGAAGTAGATGAAACAAACAAAAAAAGAATTAAATGCTCTCTCTCTCTCTCTCTCTCTCTCTCTCTGCAGTTTTTCACAATAGGTGGTCAAAAATTCAACCAAGAAGAAAAAAAAGACAATAATATAATTTTGACGGCTTTCCAATAAAAAGAAAGTAATGCATTAATACTATATGTGACCGCATTATTTTTTGCTTCATTCTATTATGAACGTATTCTAGACGTCAAGCCATCAAATACAAGGCTCACTTTCTTTGGCTACAACAAATATTGCCAATTGAAAGACTGTTTTTTCTTATAAATCAGCATTTCTACACTGCTACAAAGCTCAAATACAGGATCTCAAAGAAGATAATCCTGGTAATTGATTCACCTCATTATACTGGACTAGAATCTAAGAAGTTGAGAAAAGTAGAGTTTATGCAGAGATTTACAGTGACAGTCGTCTATGTATCTTTGATATTCCTTCATATATAAAACAATTGTAAAAACAAAGTATTATACAAGCCATAAAAAAAACGAATCTATACAAACAATACAGTAGAATAGAAACATTGGGTGATAAGCTTGTTCCTGAAGCTGTTTAGTCCAATCATATTTCTCGCAACTAGCCA
>JNEK01001049.1:0-19575 GCA_000697295.1 Mucor indicus B7402 | reverse complement strand
TTTTTTTTTTTTTTTTTTTTTTCGTTGTAGGGCAAAAAGTTGTTCTAAATTTATTGACCACCCATTTCCTTGGCAAGTTCTTCAGCACGCTTTTGAACATCGTTGATATCACCTTGCATGTAGAAAGCAGATTCAGGTAAAGCATCGTGCTTACCAGACAAGATTTCCTTGAAAGAACGGATGGTATCAGTGAGCTTGACAAGACGACCTTCGTAACCAGTGAAGACTTGAGCGACAGCGAAAGGTTGAGACAGGAAACGTTGAATCTTACGAGCACGTTCGACAACGAGCTTATCTTCTTCAGAAAGTTCATCCATACCCAAAATGGCGATAATATCTTGGAGGGACTTGTAGTTTTGGAGGATTTGTTGAACTTCAGTGGCAACTCTGTAGTGTTCTTCACCGACGATACGGGGATCGAGGATACGGGACTTGGAATCGAGAGGATCGACAGCGGGGTAGATACCCAATTCAGCAATAGAACGAGACAAGACAGTGGTAGCATCCAAGTGAGCGAAAGTAGTGGCAGGAGCAGGATCGGTTAAATCATCGGCAGGGACATAGACGGCTTGGACGGAGGTAATGGAACCGTTCTTAGTAGTGGTGATACGTTCTTGCATACCACCCATATCAGTGGAAAGAGTAGGTTGGTAACCGACAGCAGAGGGAATACGACCCAAAAGAGCGGATACTTCGGAACCAGCTTGAGTGAATCTGAAAATGTTATCAATGAAAAGCAACACATCTTGACCTTCATCGTCACGGAAGTATTCAGCAATAGTCAAACCAGTCAAGGCAACACGGGCACGAGCTCCTGGGGGTTCGTTCATTTGACCGAAGACGAGAGCACACTTGGAGTCACCATCGAGCTTGATGACACCAGTTTCAATCATTTCGTGGTAAAGATCGTTACCTTCACGAGTACGTTCACCAACACCACAGAAAATGGAGTAACCACCGTGAGCCTTGGCAATGTTGTTGATCAATTCTTGAATCAAGACAGTCTTACCGACACCAGCACCACCGAAAAGACCAATCTTACCACCACGAGCGTAAGGAGCCAACAAATCGACAACCTTAATACCAGTTTCAAGGATTTCAGGAGTAGGGGATTGGTCAACGAATTCGGGAGCATCAGCGTGAATGGCACGGTGTTGCTTAGCACCAATGGGACCACGTTCATCAATGGGTTCACCAATAACGTTAATGATACGGCCAAGGACTTCCTTACCAACAGGAATGGTGATAGGAGCACCAGTGTCAACAACCTTTTGACCACGGACAAGACCTAATCATAATTGTCTTATCAGATTATCTCAACTTGGAGTTATAGAATCTTTTTTTTATACCGTACCTTCAGTACCATCCATAGCAATAGTACGGACAGTGTTTTCACCCAAGTGTTGAGCGACCTCAAGAACAAGACGGCCACCAGAGAAATCTTGAACTTCAAGAGCGTTCAAGATAGCGGGTAATTGGTCTTGTTCAAATTGAACATCGACGACAGCACCAATGACGGAACTATACAATAAGATGAATATACTGAATGTTGTTATTGATGTGAAATTGAACATACCGAATTTGACCAGCGCTGGCAGCAGTGGCGTAAGTACGAGCTATGCATTGAATAAGAATTACTACAGAAACTTTTATTCAAAGATCAAGTAAAATTACCTGAAGAAACAGCTTGAGAACGGAAGGCGCTTGAAGCAACGCGACCGAGAGCACGAGAAAAAAACATGGTTAAGTAAAAAAAAAAAAAAAAAAGAAGCGGGCTGTGGATCTCAATCCCTTCACTTTACCCCTCCCTAACTATTTAGCTCGTCGCTGGGGGACGGCACTGAGTATGAATTTCATTTAACCTTTTCAAACCACTAGGGGGGTGGCGCTAACAGCCTGAGTGCGAAAATTGACATAGCTGTGGAGAATACTTTTTTTCAAAAAAAATTCTTGCACAAGTAGACAATGATTTTGAAGCTATTTTGCTTGAAAGAATAGCAGAATAAATATCCATTTTATATGCTAAACGTATTCTTCACACTTTTATGAGCTGTAATTTTGTGTAAATGCAGTATGTTTTCTTCTTGAAGTATTGTTTAATTTGTGATCAAAAGCGAGAAATACTAGAACCACCTAAAAGTTTTTTTTTTTTCTTTTTTTGGGGGGGGACTTGGCAGATATTCTGTCGACGTCACCTATGTGTGTGCCTTATTGAGAGTCAATTATGTCTTCTAGTTATTCTGAGCAAAAGACTTATTTTTTTTATTTCTTAACTGAAAACATTATCAACACAACAATGAACGTTCTCGCCAGATCTGCCCGTGCTGCTGCTAAGCCTTTGGGTATGCTTAATTTACGAAACTAAAATGAGACTTGTTCGATTAAATGTATAATTTGTTTATTTTTTTTAGCTCGTTTCTACGCCACCGAAGCTGCTGCTTCTGAAGCTCTTCGCTTAACTTTTGTTGTTCCCCACAAGGTAATAATTAACTTGTGCGCTATATAATTTTGATCTAAATTTACCTTTTCCTTTTTGTAAAAAACAAAACTGAAGGCTCTCTACAAGGCTTCTGATGTCCAACAAGTCAACTTGGCTGCCACCTCTGGTGACATGGGTATCCTCGCCAACCACGTTCCTTCTATTGAACAATTGAACCCTGGTGTTGTTGAAGTTATTGAATCTGCTGAAGTTACAAAGAAGTTCTTTGGTAAATATAAGATGAGGAACATCGTAACAAACTGTCATTTATTAACCATCCCCTGCTATGTTTTAGTCTCTGGTGGTTTCGCTACTATCAATCCTGATAACACCCTCAACATCAACGCCGTTGAAGCATTCCCCCTTGAAGAACTCTCTCTCGAGGTAATAATCTGGTAGAATTTTTTTTTTGATTTAAGAGTATTGATAATCTTCATTTCTATAGCGTGTTCAAGCCGGTCTTGCTGAAGCTCAACGCGAAGCTGGTAATGCCACTTCTGAAAAGGATAAGGCTGCTGCTAAGGTTGAAGTTGAGGTTTATGAAGCCCTCCAATCTGCTTTGTCCAAGTAAATTGTATAGTAATATTGTAATCCTTCTTCTATTGTTTCTCAAGAATAAAGAAAAAAAAAAAATGATTGAGAAAATATTGTAGTGAAAGTCGAAAAAGAAATATATTTGACACAACTATTGAAATGTGCCTCCCTTTAGTAATTGGGTCTACTCGTCATTCAGTACAATCGGATTACTTTAGTTATTATTCAACTGCATTGTTGCAAATGCTTATGAAAAAGATGTTGGGCGGATAAATATTTACTTATTTTAGTTGTCACGACAATCAAATTTCAATGTGATAAACTGTCAAGGCACTCCTTCAGTTACTCAGGTAAATGTACTAGTGCATTGCAAGCTGTTCCTGGATTGATATCTCAGGCCAATATTGATGCAAACAAATAGACTATATGCAACCAGGCATAGTTTTAAGCTCCAATCAAGATTATACCTTCTTGGCGAATGTAATAGTTTTGAATATCCGAAGCAATCGTATTAAATTCGATCTTCATATCGTTCATGTAATAGTATTTGTTATTGTGGGTTGTTTTGAGTTTTTTTTTGTCAACTACTTTATTTTGAAAAAAAAAAAAATTCCTTCTCCAAATCGTCAACTATGGGACACGAAGATCAAGTGTACGATGTAATCGTTTGTGGTGCAGGACCAGTTGGCTTGTTTTTTGCATATCAAATGATCATGAAGGGCCATTCAGTGTACGTTCTGGATCAAAAGTCATGCCCTACAAAGCAAAGTAGAGCATTCTTTGTAACTGCACGTTCGATGGAAATGTTTGAAAACCATGGTATAGCAAAACACATTTTAAAAAAAGCCTATATATTACGTGGTGCCCAATTGATTATAGAAGGAGCTGAGGTGAGCCTTTAGCCATTGCATGAAAAAAATCCTCGATTGATTAACTTTAATTTACATAGATGAATTCTGTAGAACCGGACGAAATGGTTGAAACTATATTTCCACAGCTAACATGTGTTCCTCAGTCAGATACGGAACATGTAATTGCGTCATTAATCGAACAAAAAAATGCCATTCATTGGAATACAAAACTTGTAAAATACAGCGTATATGAAAGCGGGATATCAGCAGTCATTGCTGTAGATAACGGGAAAAAAACGCAGGAAATCAAGGGAAAGTACATTATTGGCGCCGATGGTTCACATTCGATAGTTCGAAATCAAGATAAGAGTTGGAAGTATGAAGGCTATTCATCAAATATACAGTTTGCATTAGCTGACATTGTGCTTTCCGGCCGAGACGTTCACATGGTAAAAGACAAATATAATATTTTCTATCATGCAAAGGGCATGTTCTTGTTAATACCTATCAATTACAACCGTCATGATAAAAGCAAAAATTTATTTCGCATCATTGCAAATACAGGAGTCTGCGAAAAGGCTGTAAAAACAAAAGGAGATGACGCTGTCATTCACGGTATACCTGAGAATGACCCTTATGACTTATCCATGGAAGAAATTAATTCGATATTAAAAACGAGAGGAGAGTCTTTGGACTTATCTGCAAGTGATCCCCAATGGAGAACTCATTTTTACATCAATGAAAGAAAGGCCAACGGGTTTAGACGCGAAAGAGTCTTTTTGATTGGAGGTATTCTTTGAGAAAACAGTGTAATTTAAGTGTAAGTTAATTTTTTCTTATTTGCGTAGATGCAGCGCATTGCCATTCGCCAGTCGGTGGTCAAGGTATGAATTTAGGCTTACAAGATGGTAAAATTACCCTGAATTGAAGACCTGGGATTGCTTTAACCAAAAACGCTATATAGCTGATAACTTGGCTTGGAAATTGTCCTTAGTATTAAAGGGGCTATCAACTAACCCTGATTTACTTCTTGATTCATATACTAAGGAGGTAAGTTTCTTTTCTTTTTTTTTTTTTTATTGTTGGAGGTCTTGCTGGTATATGAAGAAATACTAAGTAATTCACTGTAGAGAGAACCTATTGCAGAGGAGGTGATACGAAGATCAAGTAACGCAGCGGAACTAACAATGGGAGTCGATTTTGTAGCAGGTAAATACACATATTATATATGAGATGCCACATCTAAAATAATTAGCAGCAATATTTAGATATTTCGTCTTTTCTTTGAACTCTGGCAATTCAAAAGCAAAAGCAAATGGAATGTCGCATATGCTTCAGGTAATAACTAAGCATTGTTTTAGTATAAAAGTCACTAATATAACATAAAGCTGCACTTGACTATTGACGGTGCTTCCCCATTAATTGTTAAATCACACCCCTCCTTGATCAAAACTGGGGCATTTTTACCTGAAACCGCGCTGCTGCTCAAAAGATCATTAAACACAGAATCACCAATGTTAGACAGAAAGTCGTTACATCAAATTGTCCACGCTTCTGGAAAACATATAGTTCTATTAGTAGCCACACGGCCAAAGATATATGAACCCTGCTCATTGGTAGCAACCTTTTGGAGAAAATTTCAAAATAACAACAACGTAAGACCACTTGTCATAGAATCTGTTTGGCATGTTCCTGAATATGACTTGGCAGAAGAAATAAAGAGGGAAATTGAGAATTGTCACAAAGATGATCAAGAAGCCATTGTCGCTGCTGAGAGAATGGAATCCGAAAACTTCTGGATAGAATACCATCCCTCACATACGACAGACTCAATTACACAGCTGGTAGGGCTTCAGAATATATTCAATAATAATATGACAGGGGAATTGCCTCCCACAGCATTACTTATTATTCGACCAGATCTGTATATAGCCTATTCTATGTTGGCAGAAGATGAAACAGATATTGATAATGCAATGTCTTTTTTGCATACCTATTTGAAATAGTAGAATGCTACAATAAATTTTATTGATAGAGTTGTCTATAATGTATTTCTAATATATAGTACGAATTTGTACTTGAAGTGCTCATGGGTTTGATACCCTCTAGGTACACTTTCTTTCAGAAATGCTTCCAGTTCGTCGTGGCTAGCTCTTCGAAAAGTGTTCGGGTCAATTTCTGGAATAAAAGTGTCACAATCAATATGCTTTGAACTGTAAATGTCTGTAATCAATACATGTGTGCATTCTGGCAATGAAATGCCTTGTCTATAAATCTGCTCCCCGCCAAGTAAGAATATACGCCCATCCTCTTTTACTTTTTTGCTAGCCACATCTAAAGCTTCATCCAGGCTAGTCACTAGCTCACAAATTGGTGAATTATCTCTATCATGTGCATGTTAGATGCAATCGTCAAAAGCTTTGAAGAGTACACGGTTTACACTTTATATTCTGGATTTCTAGAAACGACAATATTGTATCTATTGAATAAAGGCACAGAGCACATAGGTCTTGACTCATAAGAGCGACGGCCGATGATGATGGTATTAGTCCATTCAGTTGTATCATTATAAATGCGCTTTTGATCACCGTATGATTTTGTCGTAGTATTTTCAAAAAACAACCAATCTCCAGGAATGCTCCATGGTAGTCCATTTTCATAACCAATACCACCATTTTCGGCAAGCGCAGCTGCCATAAAAACAAATGGCTTTCTTTTAGTCATCTATTAAAAGTGGATCAAAATATAAAAAGTCATTAATAAAAAGCAAGACAACACTCGCCCAATGTAGGGCAATCAAATTTTTGAATTTCCTACTTTAAAAAGAAGCCGAGAAAAAATCCTGCTTTTGACTATTCTAATACCTGCATGGGAATTGGAGCTTTCGTCGGTCATGTAACTAGACGATGATGAAGTAGAAGAACAAGCATTGTCTATTAATAGCTTACTTTTGATTTGCGTTTACCTATATTTTCAATATAGCAGGTGTCTTTATGGCATATGAACGACAATTTTACCCTTTATCCATATAAAGCAAAGAACAGAGAAACAATAGGGGTACCAATATAATCTTTACTGCTTCAACGGTGTCTGCTATATGCTGTAAAAATGCAGCGAATCTTTTGAGTTCCAAGTTAAATATATACAGTTTTTGCACTTTAAATCCAGACGATGTTAATTTTTTTCTGGACGAATTAAAAATAATTTTTAGACGTGTAGCTTACCTTTTCTGGATGAAGTGAAAATGGAAATAAGACAGAAGAAAATCAGTTTTCGGACAAGTTCAAAATAAAATGTATAGATACCTTTGTGGTATTTTGGATGCTCAATTTTTAACAACTATGTAATTGCCCGCAAGACGAAGACGATTCAGTCTCTAGTATTTTCTTTTGATGGGATTTCTATATTTCAAACAGTTAATTTGTGAAAACTAACAACATTTATTTAGATCCAACAAAACGCGATTATTCATAAAATGAGCTAATACTCATACCTACTAATATGTATAGCTGTTTACAATAATTCAGTGTGATCGTGTTTAGAAAAGTATTAGGGCTCCTGAATTAAAATCGGTAGTGTCGTAGTTTGAACTTGTGAAATCTATACAATAATCAATGTTATTTACGACCTGTAGTATCATATGCAGTGTAATGTCTAATACAATACTGTGTAATAAATCATTAGAGCTAATAATAAGACCAGGCTTTAGATACAGCAAGAGAAAAGGTTCTACCTTGATCTCAGACTATCTTATTTTCCAGTTAATGTCCTTAGATCAACAAATATGCGTACAGTTTATGGTACTTGATAAAAACTATCTGTGTTTATAGTATTCATATCATTATTCTAACCTATTGAACTTACAAAGCGTTCATTACGCACTTCGTTTATTCCAGCCTATATCGCCATCGATATATTGATAACAAATTATTACGTACTTGGATCAAAATCTTTCAAGGAAGAAAAGTCAACCATTTGGCAGAAGGTTTTAATATGAAGTATAAAGCATTCAAAAAACAAAACTCTTTTTATTTTCAAGGTATGCTACTAACAGATGTGTCGGCGCTACTGTCCTGGAACAATATTTCGACTCTGGACGCCACAAGAGCAAATTAGATGAGCTCAGTAGCAGTAGTAAAGAAAAAAAAAATTGAAAAGATAATTGATGATGAGCACGAATTCAGATATATCGAGAATCTTACAAAAGAGCAACTGAAAAGAATCATAGGTCAGTGTTTACTTATTGCTCCAGGACGTCGGGACATACTATGTTGTATGAAGGAAACAAGCAGAGTACAAAACAGAGATACTCTGGCCGCTCTCAATTTCTGCCACATTCTTAAATCTTTAAGAAAGACCCGAAAGATTTGAAAGGGCAACAAAAAAAACGAGAGAATAGTGAAGAAGAGTCAATTAGAAAAAGGAAATCAAAAAAACAACAATCATTATCCTCTATGGTCAAATATTGCAGGTAAGCCAAGCCATCATTCAAATTTTATTTCGAACCTGTCTGATCACCTTTTGTCTTTTGTCTAATTTCCTTTTTGACTTTGTCCAAAAAAAGGTAAACTAAATGTCTGAAGTTTAATTTTGATTCGTCCAGAAAAAAACTAACATCGTCTGAACTTAAAATAGAAATGCTGTATTTTATTCAATTTGCGACAGTATTTTTACAAAGTGTTTGAAAGTGTTGCTCTTTTAACTTCTTTCATCTCAACTTGTCACTTCTTTTTAATTAGCCTGAAAAAAGCTTAAAAAGTCTCTCAATCAAGTAATTAGTAGATTTTTATTTTATAAACAACAGCCTTTGTATAAACCTTTCATCCGAGACAATTTTTTTAAAAAAAGATGGCAACCGACCTTTGCTACACGCTTGTATATCAAGATGACGCGACTGAAGCTCCTTCTCTTCAAGAGTTTCAAAGAGCTTTTGAAAAAGGCTCTGATGAGACACGTATTGAAACAATGAAGAAGCTACTTGTTATCATGCTCAATGGTGACCCTATGGAAAAGCTTTTATTACATGTTATTCGATTCGTTTTACCTTCCAGAAATAAGCAATTAAAAAAGTTGTTACAATTCTATTGGGAAATCTGCCCAAAGACGAAACCAGATGGAAAACTCAAGGATGAATTTATCTTAGTTTGGTAAAAGCCGAAACTGAAAGAGCTACAACTAAAGTGCAATTTTACTAACATAGCTTATTGTAGTAATGCTCTCATGAATGATCTTCAGCATCCTAACGAATACATTCGAGGCTCAACCCTTCGTTTCTTGTGCAAAATCAAGGAAGCCGAAGTTCTCGAACCACTTGTACCTTCCGTTAGAGCTTGTTTGGTAAGTCAATTCTTTTAAGACTCTTGGCACTCGTTTATTTACTTTCTTTTTTATTTTGTCAGGAACATCGTCATTCTTATGTTAGAAAGAATGCTGTATTTGCCATAGGCTCAATGTACAAAGCCTATGATCATCTCTTTCCTGATGCTCCTGAAGTTGTCCACAACTTTTTGATTTCGGTAATTGTCGTGTTGATACAGCATAGTGTTTAGTTTCTAATAAGCGGTTTACAACGATAGGAAGCCGATATGACATGTAGACGTAACGCATTTGTTGTCCTCTGCAACATTGACCAACCTCTTGCGGTTCAATACTTATTGCAAGTAATTGAATCTGTTTCTACATTCGATGAACTATTGCAATTAGCGGTTATTGAGTTGATTAGAAAGGATTCCAAGCAAAATTCTGCAAACAAGGTAAGCCTCGGCTTTGATTTAAAAAGAGCAAAAAAAAAAGTGTTGACTTTTGAGTTTACAATCAGGCAATTTACATACGAATTTTATCTGAACTTTTGACAGCAGCTTCACATTCAGTTAAATATGAAGCTGCTGCTGTACTTTTGTATTTAACCACTAGTCCTGCCGCTGTGAAAGGTAAAACATATTTGTTAGTAATGGTAATAGCGACTGATTAACTTGGCTATGTAGCTGCTGCTTCTTGTTACATCGAACTTATTGTAAAGGAATCTGACAACAATGTCAAACTCATTGTACTTGACAGACTTGAGGAAATTAGAAACAAGCATGATCGTGTTTTGGATGATTTGGTAATGGATATTCTTCAAGTGTTGACTAGGTAAATGGATATCTTTTTTTACGAGGATAGTTGTAGCTGCTAACCATGTAATGATAGTCCTGATATCGAAGTTCGTCGCAAGGCTATTCGAATTGCTTTGGAAATGGTTTCTTCAAGAAACGTCCAAGAGGTTGTTCTTTTCCTTAAGAAGGAATTGACCAAGACACAAGACGATTCCTATGAAAAGGTAACATTTACACTGCATTTCTTTTTTTACAGTGATATTAACCCCCACGCTTTTTTTTTTTTTTTAGAATAATGAATACCGTCAACTTTTGATCCAATCTATTCATACATGTGCTATCAAATTCCCAGAAGTTGCAGCCAATGTCGTTCATGTTCTTATGGAATTCTTGGGTGATTCTAACAACCCTGCAGCTGTTGATGTTGTATCGTTTGTTCGTGAAGTAGTAGAGAAGTTCTCCGGATTAAGAGAATCAATCTTAGAGAAGTTATTGGATACTTTTGGCGATATGAAATCCGGAAAAGTATTCCGTGGTGCTCTTTGGATCATTGGTGAATATTGCGAGGATATCAAAGAAATTGACAATGCATGGAAACAGATCCGTCTTGCTTTGGGCGAAATTCCTTTATTAGCTTCTGAACAGAAATTGTTGGATGCTGCAGAGGCTGCTGATAATGACGACGAAAAGGAGAAAGACAAGACTGCTGTTCCTTCTGGCGTTGCTGCTCCTCGTCGTATCCTTGCAGATGGTACATATGCCACCGAAAGCGCCTACACTGAAAGTTCTGCTGCTGCTGCTAGATTAGAGGCCGTTAAAGCTTCCAAGAAACCACCACTCAGATCTCTTTTGCTTGCTGGCGATTATTTCCTTGCTACTGTTCTTTCAACCGCTCTCACAAAATTAGTTCTTCGTTATGCTACTCTGGCAGAAGATGCTACTCTTGCTAATTCCCGTAAGGCTGAAGCTATGCTGATCATGACTAGTATTTTGCGTATCGGTCAATCAAAGTTTGTTGCCTTTGAAATCGATGAAGATTCTTATGACCGTATTATGCAAGATTTGCGTGTTGTTGGCACAGCTGGTCAAAATAAGGAAATTGATACAGTCTATCTTCAAGAGACACGTGAAGTTTATGCTAAGCAACTCCAAGCCGAAGAAAAGCGTTTAGCAGACGCTAAAGCAGAAGATGATGCTGGTGTACAAGTGCAAGTCGATGATACCATTGTGTTCCGCCAATTTGCCAAGAAGTCTGGTGGCGTTGCTGATGAATACGATCAAGATCTCTCCCGTGCCGCTGGTACTTTGGACAATAAGGATGATTTGATGTCTAAATTAAACCGTATTGTTCAATTAACTGGTTTCTCCGATAAGGTGTATGCTGAAGCTGTTGTCAACGTCCATCAATATGATATTTTAATGGATGTTTTGATTGTCAATCAAACAAATGAAACCTTACAAAATTTGACCGTTGAATTTGCTACGTTGGGTGACTTGAAGCTCGTCGATCGTCCTGCTACACACAACCTAGCCCCTCATTCCTTCTTGACTGTTAAAGCTCCTATTAAAGTATCTTCCACTGAGACAGGTGTCATTTTTGGTAACATTGTCTACGATGCTCATGGTTCTACAGAGAACTGCGTTGTGCTGAATGATATTCATATTGATATTATGGATTACATTAACCCTGCTTTCTGTAACGAAACACAATTCCGTTCTATGTGGACAGAATTTGAGTGGGAAAATAAGGTGAACGTGAATACAAATATTGGGTAAGGACTTTGAAATGACGCTATTAAGTACAAGGGAATTAAAAAAGATTTCCTTTTCATTTAGTGATTTACGAGAATACTTGCAACATATTATGAGCTCGACAAATATGAGCTGCCTAACACCCAAGAAGCAACTAGAAGGGGATTGTGGTTTCCTCTCTGCCAACATGTATGCTAGAAGTATCTTTGGTGAAGATGCTTTGGCAAATTTGAGTATTGAAAAGAATAGCGACGGTTCTATTACCGGTCATATTCGTATCCGTTCAAAGACACAAGGTATCGCCTTGAGTCTTGGCGACAAAATTACATTAGCCCAAAAGACTGCCGCTTAATAAGAATACACTTTTATAAAAAATAAATAAATAAAACAATCTTAAGAATAAGTGAATAAAGATGCACTCGTAAGAGGAGATATAACAATAAGTTTAATAATGAATAATGGATGTACATAGAAATAACTTTGCATTTATTCTTGACCAAAACCCATAGTTTCTTCAACCGCTAATGTCAATTTTTGAACTAGTGTTTCGTAGGATTTGTAAGGTGGCATATCAATACGGTTGAAACTAATGAAATATATATGTTAGAACTGCAAACATCCAGTATTAAAGAAAGCTGTTTACCATGTGTGAGCTTTAGGTAATTGTGTAAGCTCGCCAGATTTTTCAATGGTAAAACGTCTTGGACCGTCACTTCCTTGAAGATCCTTAAAACCATTCACAGGAATTCGAGAAGTGCCTGTGGTAAATTGCAATAGTCTGGATTTCTTTTCACTATCCCATGAGCGAATACATTTCCAGAACCATTGAATAACTTCGTCTTGCTCAGTATATCCCCTATAGTCGGTGTGTTTCTTCCAATCATCCACGTCGATTTCGGCAATACCACCGATCAAAAGTTCCAACTCTCTCTCATCAAAAACATTCACCAAGTCTTGAGGAATCAGTTGATTGAAACCTTCCTTGAATGCCTTGAACTGTTCTTCTACACGCTTATGAATACGCCACTCAGTAATCAGATTAACGTATTCCTTCTTATTTTCTTCAGTGACTTCAATGTTTTGACCATTAGGTATCAAATCAACAGTAACAACTTCACCGAAGCGGTCATCATCAGTAGAGAATGTCAAGTCCAAGACATCTGTGATATCGTTTTCTCTGTAAGATGAAATATGATTAAAACCCATCATGTTATCAAAGATTCAAAACTTACAAAATCCAGACTAAACTTCTATGGAAATCAGCATCCACACTTTCCATATCTGCTACCAAGATCTTTTTGTTCAAGATCATTTTGTAGAAAGATACAATAAAGAAAGCATCCAAGAAGCGGCGATGAAAGATGGAAAGGCCTACAACACGACCAATGAATCTAAAATAGTTCAAATGTTCAGGGTTGATACCCGAATGAGGGTTGATCTGAAGCGTGTAGTTGTCATGAGCAGAATACTCAAACAAACAGTAAAAAGGATTAAACATTTCGTGAGAAAGCAAAAAGAAGAATTCTCTTGAAACACCACCATAATCAAGACCCTCTTCGCCATCAAACTTAATCATCAGTC
This sequence comes from Mucor indicus B7402, assembly GCA_000697295.1. Classification (NCBI taxonomy): domain Eukaryota; kingdom Fungi; phylum Mucoromycota; class Mucoromycetes; order Mucorales; family Mucoraceae; genus Mucor; species Mucor indicus. The sequence continues at coordinate 6,283 of JNEK01001049.1, read as the reverse complement.
TCTTCTTTAAATCAGCAGGTGCTTGACGCATGATTTCAGCATATGAGTCTTCAAAGATGTGATCACGACGGACCTTCATGTGACATTGACCAGGCACAGGTCGCAAAGCAGGTTGTGATCTAAAGTAAATTAATTTACGACGGAAATCACGCTTGTATTGAGGTACATTTTGGTCAAGACTACTAGGCAAACGGGGATCATCCCAAGTAGTTGTTTTCGTATTATGATCAACGAAATATACTCTGCCAGTACTTGTTAATCTCATTTCCCAACCAGAAGGTAATGGACCCAATTGAGAGACTGGTTGTACTTGAACTTGTAGATTCGAGCCAGGGCCAATGGTACTGATGTACTGTTGACGACGAGGGTCAACCCAAGTGGTTGTGCGTGTATTGTGGTCAACAAAATAAGGTCTACCTTCTGCACTTGTTCGCATTTCCCAACCAGGTGGTAAAGGTCCAGAGCCAGCGGAAGTCATGTTGTTATTATTATGAGAGACATTACCTGCGTTTGGACCAGAACCATTGGGAGTTGAAGTACTTGTGGGTGTATTAGTAGTGGTTGATACTGTACTATTTGATTCCAGGTTTACATTGCTATTGGCTGTACTATTTGCTTCAGGTAATCCACGGGCATTATGACGTAAACGTTCCAATTCAGTTTGGTTTTGTTGGTCTTGAGCCGTTCTAGCCGAGGGTCTTTTCCAAGTTGTAGTACGAGTGTTATGATCAACATAGTAAGGTCTACCTAAATGATCCACACGGCGTTCCCAACCAGGAGGTAAGTCAGAAGTATCTGTTGTGGTAGTTGGCGTAGTGGCAGTCGTTGAAGAAGATGCGGCATTATTTGTTGATGCTGTTGTTGTATTTGTATTATTGCTGTTGTTATTGTTATTATTAGCCGAGGCAGAAGATTGAGATGGGCCAGATGCGAGGGTATCTGTACCATTACGGATAGGTACGTTTACATTGGTTGATAAGTTCAGAATAAGTTTACCGTGAACGGCATCACCTGTATTTGACTGTTTTAGCTCAAGCGTTAGCATTTCTATAAGTGAAATATATAAATAATAATATGGGGGCAATAAGTAAATGATAAGTTACCATCTCCTCCGACTTCAAGGTCAAATACGTTTGACACTTGGACATTAATGACGCCCAAGAAACCTTGATCCTTCTTTTTGAACTTCTTTTGGTCAAATACTTGCACAGCAATTACACTTGAATTTGTTACTTTTCTAAAAAAAAAAAAAGAGAGAGATGGTTATTGTCACCCTTTATTTATGCCTATCTCTCTTTATTTACAAGTCAAAACTTTCGTTCCAGTAAGGATTTAAGGTCTTTTTCATGACTGTTGTTGTATGGGTTTGTTCACCATCTACAGTTACAACAGCTAAAAAATAAAAGTGTTTAAACTAAATTCTGCAATTTCAAAATGTTAATTTACCAAAAGGATCGGGCATTTTAAAGAATAAATCCTTTTTAATTAAACCATCTGCTGCAATTACAGTTAAACGAACTGTTCTCGTTTGTTGTGAACTCGACATTTTAAACTCTATCGAGGAAAAAAAAAAAATAACGCTTTTTGTTTGTTTGTTTTAACTGAACTAAAGTTTTCTCTTTTTACAAGTCAATTAACTTGGTTGAAATTGGTAAAAGAACAAAAAAAAAAGGAAAAAAGATAGAAAGAAAAACTTCCTTGGTTTCTTTACAAAAAAAAAAAGCTTTGCAAAAAGTAATCTTGTGATTCATGTACATTTGTACACACATACTTTAAACCCCGTCATCGCCATAACAACTACTTTTGTTACAAGTTTTGACAAATAGTTTTTAGACGATTTTTTTTTTTAGAACGAAGAATAAAGTCCTTTGCCTGTAGCTATCTGAATCCTTAAAAAAAGGAAAACCGTATTTGATACGGCGATTAATTGTCCTTCTTTGGCAAAAATACACCTGGCCTTCCTTCTCCAGACCAGCTGGACATTGAAATCGTCATTATATTATTTGCCATAACTTGGAGCATTTATTGCAACTTACGACGCCAACACCTTTAAACGTTGATGTGGTAATTACCTTCATGTCATCAAAAAAGCAGAGGCTGCACGCTTTTGAGGTTTTATATTCATCAATTGTGACGACAATCAATTGACCTTCAGCTTCCCTCTTCTTCAATCTTCGGAGCAACTTGCCCACAACTCCAGACCTATGCCCCTTTAGCTTTACCAAGTTCTTCCCAAACATACCACTACCAAAAACAACTATTGCTGCTTTCTGCTGTTCTTGGAAAGGGGCAAGTTTCCATTTACTCCTTCTATTTTTAGTTAAATTAAACAAAGAATAAGAAACATTGACAACAAAAGCAAAGTTGAAATGCCAGGGCGATGACAGTCTTCGATCTTTTCCTTCTTTTTTCCTCGGTTCGCCTTGTTGTATTTGGTGCCACCATTAACCAGCATATTGGCCATTTTATCTCGGGTGCTCTTTGTCTTCCTTGATAAAGGAAGAACTTATCCTTCGTTGTGCCGAATTCATAGAATTCCAAAATAGTATCCAGATGTTGAAGAAAATACTGAACATACTTTTGGAAAGAGTCTTGGTTGGACGTTTTTGGAGTTGGAATACCACTTTCAATTTTGTTAAAGCCTTGGGTTTTTTTTAATTTTGTTTGTTTGGCAGTAAATTTATTAGATCTTGTATAATGATAGTACTCTTTACTACTACAGCGCATTAACGTGTGATTTTGAATATCTAAGCCTCGAGAAGCTGTAAACACGGACGTTCGACCTGGATCGATAAAAGCAGGATAGTACTGCTGTTCGACTTCTTGATAATTAAAATCCGATAACTTAAGCTCAAGGCCACTAACTGGGTCCTTCACAGCAGTCTTTCTTTTATAGAATAAACAATCAAGGTCAAAACCATCTGATCTTATGATGAGACCAAGGAGTACTTTGTTATTACCATTTGTTTTGAGATCATCACTAGTATATAGTTAGGCTATATGTCAAATAAATTTAAACTTGAGGCACATACTTTGAATAACGTAATTTATCGAATTTCAACAAACGTTGAAATATTGCTAGTTGAGCGTTATAACCTCTTGGAGGTGGGAGCAAAAGAAATGCGCAGATTGCATTAACATCCATCGTTATTGACCTAAAATGTGTCGGCGGGTTCGGGAATAAGCCAAAAAGTCTTGGAAGAGGCAGCCGCGATACATCATACGGTTTACGAATTGTATGTTCCGTTTCATAATATGACAAGATGTCTGCTAATAGGGGAACAAACTTTCCAGTGTGTTTAGACAAAGATACCAAAGTGGCTTCCATTGGCAAGCGCTCTTTCGTTGGTAAGCATATACCATCAATGTTTTCTTTATGTTCTTCTATTAACAACCAGGAATTCTCCCATATAGGATTACCACCACATACTAGTTGATAGCAGTATTTCTCTGCTATGTCCTTGATATCTCTTGGATGCGTAGTCTACATATCACAAGGATGTTAGATTTTGTTACAAAGTATCACAAATATTAACTTACAATAAATGTGTTTTGTAAACGATATCTAAAGTAGTTAATAAAAAAGCCTGTTTTCAAAGTTTTCTGCTATGTTATTTTTATATAGGCTACTTGAAAATTTATTACTTCAAAATAAAAATATTGTGATTTAAATTTATTTCGTTTAACAAACAAAAAGTTACCAAGAACAATCATTCTTACTCTGACATTCCCAACGAAATCACTGTACTTACCTCTGAGTTGAGAAAAGCAGTTGACGACAGCGTTTCTAAATATGGTGTAAAATGGGTAAATCCACGCTACGCGGGTAATAACCCTGATTTTCCCAATTACAAAGAAGGTACCAAACCTAAACGCAGAAAGCGCAAGCTTCTGCACATTTGGTATGTTGATTACAAGTGCCATCGACTTGGAAATTATCGCGACAGGGTAGTTGAAGGATCCCAAATTAAGGGTGGCGTATCAGGTAATTCTCGCGATCTACAAAAGCCAGTAAAAAAATCCATTGCCAAGCACGATTGAAGGTAACCTGTTTTAAAGAGGATCCTACCGTAGTCAAAATCACGCATATTGGTCCTCATAACCACCAGATCGGCGGTTTCGATGACTTGAAGCACCTTCCTCTTTCACAAGAAAGAAAGAATCAAATTATCGAACGACTTCGTGAAGGGTTCAACAAGCGAGACTGTAGACTTGCAATTCAAAATGATTTCCGCAAATACACTAGAGAAAACTTGTTACTACCTGAAGATTCGACCCATGTTTTTCATCGAGATCAGCTTGTCCATCAAGATGAAGTATACGACCTTTTTAAAAAGATACAGGAATCGTTCTATAGAAAATCCATTGACGAGCAACAATCTGTATGCTTATGGCTTAATGAACTAGAACAAAAAGGTTATTCAACCTTCAAGCATACGTCTTTTGAAGAAGATTTTACTTTTTGTTTTTCCTCGCCTTGGCAAAAACAGCTTTTAAGCAATGTCACCATGATCCGTCTTGATGCCACCCACTGCATATCTCATTTACAGAGGGCAATCTTGTATACTATTGTGGTTCGTCACCCTATCACCGGTACAGGTTGTCCAGTAGCATATATGTTCACAAAAGATCATTCTATGGCTGAAGTTGGTGTCTTCCTTCGCTTTGTCAAGAACGATATCGGTATTGCCTCCTTGACTAAAATAACCATCGATGTTAGTGCCGCTGAACATGCAGCAATCAATTCTGCTTACCCGAAGGCCTCTGTTCAGTGGTGCTTGTTTCATGTCAGTCGCGCTTGGATGGCCAAAATCAGAGAATTGGTAAAGCTTGGTTCAACTGAGCAAAATAACCAGGTGCATCGCGAGATCATCCGTGATTTGAAGGCTTTAATGTGGGAGAAGAATCAGGAAGGTTTTCTTTTGAGCTGGCTTGAATTTTACAGCAAGTACGACAAGTATAGCGAGCTCATGAACTATATGGATAGAAACTATCTCAATCGCGAAAAATTCGTCCATTGGTCAGCAACATTCCAGCCGAAAGTCTTTTCAAACATGGAGACTAACAATTACATTGAAAGTTGGCACAACCAATTGAAGACCACTTATCTAGGCCGTAAAACGAACAAGCGAGTTGACCGCCTCATCTTCATCCTGGTCAATGATGTTGAGTCCGATTATGTTCATAACATCAATAGAATTCGCCTCAACATCGGTAGAATGGGGCCAGAGGAGAGAAGACGAAGACAAAGGGAACTGAATGCAGACAGCATTAACGAGACTGTCTTGGAAATGATGATTTGAGCCAATTGAAGACAGCAATATATACGTCGTGAAATCTTTTACAATCGAAGGACAGTCCTATGACATTGAAGTAAGCAATGAAAAGATGCAAGGCTGTTCTTGTGAGGATTTCAGATGGAATCACATTGCTTGCAAGCACATGTACTTGCTAAGACGTCTGTATACACATATATCAATTTATGAAGGCAAATATCAGGCCTTATAAAGCAAAAAGAAATAAAGTGTTGATTACCTTTTATAGTGCCTTTCGTCAATATGCAACCATTCATGCAGCAAACAGAGCAATCTTCAACAGATTCCCATTTTAACAATAACACCTTTGGAGGTCAAGATGCCTTAAATCGTGCTTTCAATGTTGTTGGTAATTTGCAAGCTACACTGAATAATTTTAGATATGCACCCACCCAGCTTTCAAATGAGCAAATTGAAAAACTCGAAAAAGATGTTGAAGAACTTGTTAAAAAAGCCAACAATGTCAGTAGCATTCTTCAAAATGCTGATGCTAACCAAGCTCCTAATTCTAATTTCACTACTCAACGTGGATAAGGGTGGTTGCTGTTACAAGCAAACGCGTAATTGAAAATAAAAAATCGCATCCCAGAATTAGACGTGTTGCTTACCTTTTTTGGACATAATAAAAATGGAAATTCAGAAAAAAGAATGTTAATTTTCAGACAAACAGACATGGGATGTTTAATAATAGGTATGTATATTTACCTGTGATTTTCATGTTTTCAATCAAAAGATACAAAACGATTGCAATCAACAATTTACCGCTGTGTCTGTTTTTTGTTTTCTCTATCTTTGTAGTTCTGACAGCTGCATAAAAATATACAGTATATTAATGCAATTTCTCATAAATCACGCCAAAAAAGCAAATCAAACAAGCTGCTTAGTTTATACATCAGATTATCTCTCTTTAAAGCTGGGCAACTGTTTAATTGCTACGATATAGGAGATTAAAAGTATATAAAGAAGCC
>JNEK01001011.1:0-10302 GCA_000697295.1 Mucor indicus B7402 | reverse complement strand
TATTTCTAATATCTTATTATTTTTATATATTTATCTTTACAATAAAGTTACCTTTGTGAAACTTAAATATATATTCTTGTCCCTGTCCCTGAAGTAAAGCACTCAATTCCTAGTGTTCTAGCACTTTCCTGTTATCCCGTGTATACTCTGTTACTTATTTGGAACTCCCTGACTTACCAACACGAAGATTGGTAATTGAATTTAAAGACCTATTGAACCCTTGAACCCTGATCGGCGATCCCGAGTTGTATTTATCCGTTATCTGTCCTCAACTGAGATCCGACCCTGACAATTTAATTATGTTGATTCCCGCAATAACAGAAGACGAAGCCTGTCACCGATTTCGAGTGGGCCTGAAAAATAAAGAATTGCAATCCCAACTGAGGGACATTTCTGAAGAACAAAGAACTTTAACTAAATTTTACCAACACGCTCTTAACTACGAAGCAACCCGTCCACACACAATTTCAAATAACCCACGTAATTATCAGCATAACTATTCACCACCAGTTGGCGGCGCCAATGACCCTATGGATTTAGATGTAATGGACCGCAATAGACAAAAAAGAAATGATAGTTCTAGTAATGGACCATCCCCTGGAAAAAACGCCATTTGTTGGTAACTGCGAAAAGAAGGGACACTTTAAACGAGACTGTCTAAAGTTAAAACGAGATAATCAACAAAGAGATACTTCTCAAGATCAGACGCCTTCTTCACACCACAGAGGTGAGTCCAATCAAGTTCCCGCGGTCGTGGTCAATTACATGTTATGAATAATCAACAACAAAATCAAGAGAACAATAACTATTGGGGCTGTAATTGCGGTTCTTGCGCACATCATCAAAACCAAGCTGTAGCAGACACTAATCAAACTATCGCTAAAAATTATACTAATGAAGATGTTATATCATTGATGATCGCCGTTATTGTTCAAAGTCATCGTTTAACAAAAACGATTCAAACCATGGTCATGGTGTTATACAAAAAACGCGTAATGAGGATAAGAGAACTAATACATGGAAAGGAAAGGATGTACAAACATTAATTGATGTAACGTCATGTTTAAAGGATGAAGCACGCTTAACTGAGCTCAACTCAGCAGTATCATCAGAACTCCCTGTTCATACTGCTACCCTACAACTATTAGTATCACAAAAGGGTACGTCTTACAATTCCTCGCCCGTCCAAGTTCTCTTTGATAGCGGTGCTAGTGAGTGCTATATCTCACCGCATATTACAAATCAAATTGTGGCTGTGGTATTTGCACATACTTCTATTCAATAAATAGAATTAGATTACACTTGAAATACAATGCCTACTAATACCATATAGTAAATATAGCATATTAGCTGGCAAGAATAACTCATATAAATTCTACGTATTTTATTGGTACTGAACTTAAATAACTCAGAGCGATTTTTTATAAACCAAAATTTACTTTGACTGATGAATCTTCCCTCGATTTTTAATAAAGGATTACTAGAAGACTCATTTCATCTCAAGTCCATTAAAAATCACTTATTAACAACAACAACAATTAACATCAGTCATAAAATATCACAGTGGCAACCATTCTACCCGTTAACAGAGAAGTCGAAACAGCAGGTGGCGTTATTGATAGCATTCACCATAGAGCATCGTTTCAGCTTAATTTGCAAGGGCATATTAGTGATGCGCATGCCTTTTTGTATAATACAAAATTTGATATAATTCTGGGACGATCTTGGCTAAAAATATATAAACCACAAGTAGATTGGGAAACGGACTCATGGCTGCTACGAGATGAATCTGGAAGAACTATCACAGTACACCCTACTACATATTTAGATCGTCGAGAAGCACACGGTGAGAATCGTCAAGTATCATTACCTGATCATTTAAACTACTTAATTACACCTTCACAAGCTGGTCGCCTACTGAAACAATCAGATACAGAATACGGATTTTTATATGTACTCGATAATAATTCACTACAAAAGAAATTAGAGGAGGAAGGGACCGCAACGCCAAGTACGAAAAATGTTAGTGAACAATGGAAGGAGCAACTGTCAGCGGAATACTCCTTAATTTTTCGGGATACACTCCCACCTTTTGCAGACAACAAAGAAACCACATTAGTACAGCATACAATCAATACGGGTAGCGCTAAACCGGTTAATCGACCAGCTTATCGTATGAGTCCAGCGGAACTTGACGAGTTGAGACGCCAACTCAAGGAATTATTGGCATTAGGACTTATTGAACCAAGTACGTCTCCTTGGGGCGCGCCAGTTTTATTTGTTAAGAACAAAGATGGTGAGATGCGAATGTGTATCGACTATAGAGGATTAAACAAAGTTACAATTCGTAATTCAAGTCCACTACCTCGTATTGATGAATGTCTAGACCGCCTTAAGGGCGCTTCATATTTTACAACATTAGATTTGAAGTCAGGGTATCATCAACTGCATATACAACCAGAAGATATGCCCAAGACAGCGTTCAATACGCGATATGGTAAATTCCACTGGAAAGTTTTACCAATGGTGGGTCTTTCAAATTCACCACCCTTTTTCCAAAACTGGATGAATGAAATACTCAAGGATTACATCGATAGAACATGTCTAGTTTATTTGGATGATGTCTGTATTTTCAGCAAAACTCTCAAGGAACATAAAATCCACGTTAAACAAGTACTTGATGTATTTGCTAAACACAAGCTAGTAGTTAACCCTAAGAAGTGCCTTTTTGCCCAACAACAACTGATGTTTCTCGGGTTTCAGGTATCAGCTCAAGGGATTCTACCATCTCCTACCAAAGTTGCAGCTATTAATCATTGGCCACGCCCGACTACTGTACAACAAGCAAGACAATTTATAGGACCAAGTCAGCATTATAGACGTTTTATCCCAGGTTTCTCTACTATTGCAGCACCTTTGACAGATTTAACTAAAGGAGTAGGATGAAAGAAACGATCTATTACAGCATGGACATCTAATTGTGAGGAGAGCTTTAACAAAATTAAGCTTCTGTTGACATCTGCACCAGTGCTTCAATTACCGGACCCCTCGTTACCGTTTATCATTGAAACAGATTCAAGTGAATACGGTGTAGGAGCAGTGCTATTACAACCGTCGCAAGACAGAGTTCAAGTCTTATCATTAGAAGAAGGTGAAGATCTTAAACAGGATGACGCAGCAATATTAGTTCCAGATGATCAATTATGGTTCAAGCGTTATGGTAAATACTCTACATGGCATCCGGTAGCCTACGAATCACAAAAACTATCAGCAGCAGAACAGAAGTTTCCGGCGCAGGAACGAGAGTTACTAGGCATTGTACATGCCCTCAGAGCTTGGCGTTGTTTTGTAGACGGTTGTCATGCAGGATATATAGTGTATAGTGATCACAACCCTCTGATATATTTCCGTACACAACTCAAGCCTACAGCAAGACTAGTTCGGTGGATCTCTGACTTAGAAATGTTTGCTCCAATAATTAAATATAAACCAGGCACTTCTAATACGGTAGCGGATGCTCTATCACGAATCGGTAAAGCTTCGACACCGGCATTCACCTCCATGGAACCAGATTACTTGTACACCACGTAGGATAGATTGCCACCAGAATTACAATCAGACTGGCCATTACTTTATGTTACAGGAGCTGATACCAAAAGTACAATCGCCTAAGTTGAAGACGTTACTTGTCAAAGAAAAACCGTTTTTTAAAATAGAACAAGGTACACTTTTTCGAGAGGTAACTCTGGGAGCTGGAGAAAACAAGTATCGTAAGTGGGTGCCTTTTGTACCTTTCTCTCACCGAGCAGATTTGGTATCAAGATTCCATGAAGGTTTCGGTCATGCACGTTCTAAGAATATGATTGTATTGCTTACAAGTCGTTTTTGGTGGCCTAATATGCGTAATGATATCACATCTTGGATCGCACCTTGCCCTTCATGCCAAATCAACAGCGCAAAACAGGCTAAATCTCAGGAAGCTATGCATCCAATGCCTATTCCTCATGCGTTTCAAAGATGGCATCTTGATTTTGTAGGTGAACTGCCAGCCACACTTCATGGTAATAGATGGCTTTTAACGGCGGTAGATGCTGCCACAAATTGGCCAATTGCTCGGACGGTACCAGTAGCTTCTAAGGAATCAGTCGCCACATTTATATACGAGGAAATTGTCACAAAATTTGGGTACCCTCATGAAATAGTGACCGATAGGGGTGCCAATTTTACCAGTGGATTAGTAGATGAATATGTTAAACGGCTCAATATATATTAAACATAGTTTGACTTCGGCATACCACCCACGCACCAATTCAAAAGTTGAACGATATAATGGTACCATAAAACAAATGCTCCGTAAATACGTCGCTGGCTCGATTCATCGTTGGGATGATTTTGTGGACGTTGCCTTATGGGCCTCTCGAATTTGGGTTAATTCTACTACGGGATATAGTCCTTATTTTTTGGTATATGGCAGAGAACCGACACTACCTGGTGACTCAAACCTTATTCCTGTTGTATACAGGCTCTATGATAGCAGATATGGATCCTAGCAATTGGGAGCGCGGACATACGTCCGTCCTAAATCATCTATCGAGTTTTCTATCTATTTAGATTCATCATTACATAATTATCTTTATATTGGTTCTTAACCAATTATCTTATATGACAACGTAATTAACTATTCTACAAAGAACAATGTCTTTATCGAATATTCTCTTATTCATGTTAATTGGGAACGCGACGTGCCCAATCATATATGCTCAACTTGTATTATAACTCAGTAACCCAGATCATTAAATAGTATATAAACCCTTAGTATTTTCCCCGTTAATAAAGGTCAACTCATATCTTGAATAGTCAGCCAGTCTGAACATTTGATTATTGTTTTTGTTTATTTTTTTTATTTTAAGAATTAAGTAACTGTGTGCTTGATTCAACAATTCCTTTCATTTCCAGAGCAGCTTGGGCAGACGACCGTACAATTGCAAACGTTACAGCTGAGGAACTAGCAGATCTGGGGCAACACAGAGCAGCTGCAGAAGCAAGATTAAGGGCAATGAGCGAAAAAGACAAGCAGAGATGGGACGCCAATATTGTACCTATTAGTTATGAAGTGGGTGACTTAGTGCTGGTGACGCACGAAGGAAAAGTTGGCTTAGAACCTAGGTTTAAAGGCCCATATATAGTCACAGCCATATACGAAGATTTTGGTACCTGCAGACTAGAAACACTAGAAGGCCTACCTTTGGACTCTCTAATTCACAAAGACAGATTAAAGAAAGCCATTGGTGATCGTCCGGACCATGTTTGGTATGATCCTACGTCTACGCGTCGGGTTAATCGCGAAGCTCAATCACAATATCCAGTAGACACGAACAGATCAGCCACTATCACTGCTTTTAGAGAAACACTTGGTGATAATAGAAAAACGCATTATCACCATTCACAAACATCATCATCAGTAGTATCAGCAGCAATTGAATCAAAATTACAACCCACAGAAATGGAAGAAGACGATCAAGCAATGCTTCGGGAAGTTCAGAATACATTAATTCAAGCAGATGCAACATTAATTAAAACAAGTCAAAAAACATATAGCATATATGAGTTATACGACGATATTTCATCTAGCGAGGACAATCACGATATGGATACAGCTTCAGTACTTGATGAAGATAATCAGTCCACTAAAACCGTTGATGCATCTGATACAGTAGAAGATATTTTGGTCGACCCACCCCCAGCTCAACATGTTGTATCCTTGTATGATGACGTTTCCTCTCTTTCCTCGTTGGAACCAAACGATACCGACTTAGCGGAGGCCGAACCGGTACATTTGGCTACATCTAGCTCATCAAAGAAGTTGGCAGAGCCTATTCTCCTCAACGACAAAGCATTTTCACCGGTGATTTTATCCCCAACTATATCTCCTACTGCTGCATCACCGGCAGCTATTTCATCGGCTATACCGGTTGTCAGTCACCGCACAACGGATACCACAGTTTCGGAATCATCTATCTTTCCTTTCTCCTTCCAAGTGGAGAAAAATCGGAAAATTCGACCGGGTACTTCTATTGGTATAAATGATGGTCAGAGTCGACCATCAGGCTCCGAGGGGGGTAATGCCACGCCTGAATCAGTACAGGACTCAATAGATCCATTTGAAGGTGTTCCTGAATCTATTAAAAAATGGAATCAAAACAAAAGAATGAAGTTTAAGCCAATTATAACCAAAAGACCGATCAAGAAACAAAAATTAAATATTTTAGAGTCAGTCAGAAAATTATGGAAAAAGAAGTAACAAGAAATATAACAATCGGTTTCCTTTTTGGGTTCTGTACGACAGCACTTTGATTTAGATATATAAACCTGCTTTTACAATTAATTATGAAGTCTTCATCTTTGGTATTAATATAAATACTTCATATTAATTGTATAAACAGTATAAACAGTTCCTGCTAGCTTCTGACCAAAGAATCAGGATAATAATTATCATCAATATTATTATTATCACAGTAGAAATAGCAGTTTCCACTTAACGCAAGTTTGACAGGAAGAGATGCTTCCTTGGCTCAGATTAAGAAGTAGGTTTTTATTTAATAAATTTAATGGGCACTCGATATGAGCATAGCCTAAATTTTTAAGAACATATAATAATTAAAGATATCTAAAAAACCCTTAAGAACACTATATAACTATAAAAGGGGGAAACGAAGTTCAAGAAAAATAGTAGTTGAGAGGCAAGGGGTTACTGTAGGTGAAGATTTGATCCAAAGGTACCGCCATCGGCTGGGAACTTCGATAAAACGTACCACCGTGGGGACGCAATTGGAAACCAAAATTCAAACGGGTCATCACTGCAGAGAAGTCAAGGAAAATATATAAAATTATTTTGTAGGTAACCACCAGGACAGACCAGGATCTGGATCAGGGGCAATAGTAGCAAGAGGGCGGACTAGACAGTCAATAGCATACAGTAGCGAAAGAAGAGCAGACCAGTATTGAGGTGGACCATGTTTGGCTTTAGTTGGTAGCATATTAAGAGCGTGGTCAATAGGGTGCACACCAGGGGAAGAAGCAGGCAAAGCAGAAAATAGCTCTGAAGCATTTAATGCAATACAGACGAGGAAATGATCCCGAGGAATGTGGACGCCAGGTGGAGACATACACGGACGTTCTTCACGCATATTGGTAAAACGACCCAATCGCCAGCGAACCAAACGGCTTCGAGCTGTACGACTGATAGGAAGGTACAAAATTGGATCAGGAGTTAGTGTATTAGGACGGCAAGCACGGAGTAGAACTCTAGCACCAGTATTATTATCAGACTCCAATTGTTCGTCAACAGTATCTTGCCAAGCATTACGACAAAAAATGCGAAGATCTTTTGTAGAAAGTTCAGCATAATCTTCAGGCAGTGATTGAAAGAGCTGATTTTCATAGAGATAATTTCCTAATCGGGAATAACGAAGTGCATCACGAAGTAGAACCAAGAGACAGTCTTCGGGTAAAGATCCGGAGCGAACAGCATATTTGGTAACTAAGGTGTTGTAGCGATGGCGCATAGAAGGTAAACAGGTAATATGTTTTGCTACTGTTGTCCAATTACTACCAACAAACATACTTACAAATCGGTTTTGTAGTTGTTCCAGTTTTTCAAAATCAGAAGCAAGAAGTTTAAAAATTGCCAGCCCATATTCAATTTTTGGACGAATAAAAGCAGTATATAACCGGGAACAGAGAAGCAGTGAGAAACCGTTACGGTGTACGCCAATTGACTTCAGAAGACCCATTGTTTTAATAGCACCAGCAGATCGCAAAGAGAGAATACCAGAGCCAGATAAACCATTGTACTTGAAAGGCATACCAAGATAGATAAATTCAGTAACATGTGGGATTGGTTCAGAGTACAAGGTAAAGGTGGTATCAGAAGGCGCATTTAAAATGGCACACTTCGCAGGATTCCAACGGTAGCCTAAAGTAACTGAATGCTGTGAAGCCAAATCGAGCATATGTTGAACACCATTAGCAGAACCAAGAATAGCTACATCGTCAGCAAAAAGCAAGCAATTGACGGCAAGAGGGCCAGAAGCATCAGTTGGAGTAACCCGAGTGGCATTGCTTGAATAAGCGCTCGTACGCAACAAAGAAGGTAGTGAATTTATATAAAGGGAATACAGGTGGGGACTGAGCACCGAGCCTTGTAAAACACCAGTTGCTGGATGGAATGCCCTTGAAGTGTGATTGGCAATGAGTACAGAAACGGAGACATCGTCAAACATATTAATTAGTAGGCCGAGTACCGCACGAGGAACAAGAGAATCAGTTATAGCCTGCCAAATAACACGACGGTCTACGGTATCGTGAGCAGCTTTGATATCAAGAAATGCTACAACAGGGTGTACACCATTAGAGAGTCGATAATCATGAATCAAGTCGTGTAAACAGAGGGCCTGATCCAGAGGACTACGTTGGGGGCGGAAACCACCTTGGGCAATATCAAGAGGAGGTGAAAAGCAATCCAGTGAAGGTATTAGACTAAACTCAAAGAGTTTTCGCATTACCGAAGTAAGAGAGATCGGTCGATAATTACCAGGATCAGTTGGGTCTCCTTTCTTGAAAATTAGAAAAACCTGAGCCTTTCGCCAGAGAACAGGAGTATAACACCATTGATAGCAGAGCTTGAATAGTAGAGATACCACAGGTGGGACAAAACAGAGTTAGCCGCCTTCAACATTTCAGCCTTGATATGGTCCGCACCAGGAGCCTTACCAGTAGGAAGACCGTTTAATACAATCAGAGATTGTTTCAACGTCAAAGAGATCCACACCAGAGAGAGAAAACGGAACAGAGTCATCAAAAGAAGGAGGAGCCAAAGGACGAGAAGCCGATTCCAGGAGACCACCAGAGTACTCCGATTCCAAGTGAGTAGCCATATTATTGACCGAAGCCACAGGTCCATCAGGATGGTTATACGTAGACGTAGCCTCCCTACGATGCTTGACACGTTTGATAGCAGCAGTAGCTTTTGAGAAATTGGATTCTAAAGCACCACAAAAAGCATTCCAAGAACGACGTTTAGCAGCTTTTACAAGCGACCGAAACTTATGCTGAGCATCAATGTAATTAGACCATCTTTCGATTTTTTGAAAATTAGCAGAAGCGTGTCTCCAACGACTGTACAGTTTATCACCTTCCTTAGCAGCATCTTCAATTTCTTGTGTCCAGTACTTTTTCCAGTGTCCAGGCCGACCCTTTTTTACACCAAGAGAGTTTTCCAGAGCTGTATAAATGGCTGTGTTCAGAGACTCATTTAATTCATCTATATTAGGACGTTCCATAGGTGGATTGTCAACCAATGATGTAAGAGTTTCCAGAATAGGTTTTGTAAGCAGCTGTAATTGGGATCCATATTTTTTGTATGGTGCAGGTTTTTGCAGCTTCGATAGTTTCCACTGTCGACGAGGTGCCATAGTTGCTGGTTGTGCTTTAGATGGGCCATCTGATGGTGGATGAATATAACCAAACGTCAAAGACATCAACCTGTGATCCGAGCTGAGAGATAAATCAGATTCAAACCGTTATTGTAGGAGAGACCAACGCAGAATCAGAGATATTCGTCAAAAACAGATCTATAATACTTGCCTTCACCCTGTCACCGGAAAAGGTGTAGTAAGTGGGAATACCATAAGCCAAGGAAGAGTTAAGCACAGAGTATCCAGCTTCTTCAAGCCATGGAATAAAAGCTACCCCTCGAGTAGTTTTTGCATGATCACCTGTTAAAGAACCAAGACGAGCATTAAAGTCGCCACAGAGGATCGTATCACGATCCACAGGAATGGTATTTAGTATATGCAAGACTTGCGAAGATGACAATGGAGGTGGAAGATAAACACAATGTACATTAAGGGTATCAATCTTAAGGGACAAGGTGTATGCGTTATACGACGGCAGTTGAAAGACCTGGTGTTTACAGTTAGGATTAATAAAAGCAGTGACACCACCAGAGCCTCGATTATTTGCAGAAGATAACGATTTGCCATAGAGGTGAAATTGGGACCAGTTAGTAGGAAAGTTGCCAGCTGTGCGCCAAGTTTCAGTAACGAATAAAACATCCGTGTTGGATGAGTGTGATAGAGCATCATGAACCACTGTATCGGTTAGACCGTTAGCGTTCCGGAGACCGAGAGAGAAAAAGGAGTGTGAGGGGGCCGTAGGAGAGGCGTTATAAATGAAGAGGTAGTTTCAAAACTCATTAGAGTTGTGAAACAGAACCGTCTTCATTGTCAGTCATGGCATCCA